>JAJIBD010024133.1:0-26975 GCA_021461705.1 Cryptotis parvus
TAGATCTCAAATATCAGACATGAACTCAGAATGTACATAGAAAACATAGGAGAAATGGCGACACGAAACTATAGGTATCTTTACTTATGACACACCACTGATCGCTAAATGGAAGTGCAAAGATAAACAATGGATTATATATACTGAAAGCTTTCTAAAATTCCCAGAAGAAATGGTAATCAAGATGGCAAAGACAATTAATAGAGTGGGAAAGGATATTCACCTAATACCTATCTGACAAGGGGTCAATATCCAGGATATATCAGGGTAACTTCGATTGTCCTTCACAAGAAAAACAGCCAACTCCATAAAAAATGGGGAGAAGAAATTTGAACAGATGCTTTCTAAAAGAAGAAATTAAAATGGCCAAAAGGTATATGAAAAGTGCTTGTCTATCTTTAATCATTAGGAGATGCACCAAACAATAATGAGGTATCATCTACAATTACAGAGACTGGCACACATCCAAAACAGCAAGAACAACCGGTGCTGGTGGGATGTGAGGGCGGACTCTCATCTAGTCAGTTGTGGAGTGCTCACTGGTCCAGCCTTTTTGGAAAACAATATAGGCATTCCTCCTAACACTAGATATTGAGCTCCCATTTGATCCAGCAATAGCACTTGGAATATAAACCAAGAGACCGAAAACACATAGCAGAAAAACACTATTTGTACTTTTTATTCATTCTCGCGCTTATTCACTACAGCTAGAATCTGAAACAACCTAAATGCCCGAGAACAGAGGACCAGGAAGAAACTATGGCACACTCAACAGCATGGAATACTATGCAGCTGTCAGAAAAGATGAGGTTATGAAATTTACCTGCAAACTGGTGACATGGAGACTATCATGCTGAGTGAAGAGCCGGCTTATGTTGGACAGATATAGAATGCATTCATTTATGGGACATAAACAGATACCAGTGTTTTACTAAGTGTGGAATGGTAATGGCAGATTAAAACTCACCATTGAATAGCACACAAAGAAACTCATGGATAAACTCAAATATCCAGGCAGGCCAGCTGCTCAATGTAAAAGAAGGAGAGAGATGCAGAGAGAGAGACAAAAGAGAAACAGAGTACCTGGGGTAACTCTATGGCAGCCTAGGGGTATGAGGGTGGTCTTGATGGTGGGTGTCAGTACTGGTGGAGGAGCGGGTGCTGAATACGGTTTACACAAGAACCAATTATGAACACCTTTGTAATTGTATGTCTCACGCGGGCATCAATGGTCTTCCCCCACTGTCTTCCTGCTCATCATTGATTGGCTCGAGTGGCAATTCAGTAACATTCCATGTCCTGTCTATGGGCAGAGCCCAAGGGCTACCGCTTACTCCAGAACACAGAGAGCCTCAAACCATTCCATCAGGCTGCGGGAATGAGGTCTGAGCACTGGTAGTTGTGGCATATCAAATACGACACGGTAGTTTGCCAGGCTCTGCTGCGGTGGGTAGCATATTACTTCCTGTAGTCATCTCTAAATCCAGCATTTATTGATGAACAGCAGCCAGTAGCAGCTCTGTCCCATGTCTGTGTGTCTGGACTGTTATTACCTGGCCAGATTTAAAAAGACTGCTGAGGTAAACTTTAATGAGCCAGGCTAGATAGGCTGGTCTGCTGCAGAGCTCTAGTAGAGGGAAGTCCGGATGGAAAATGGAGGCCTCATGGAATAGGGATCTTCTGGCTTGTTGCAAGTGCTCTGTTGGGTGGTGGGCCAGGGCTAGAACTCACCAGCCTCTTTGGGCACCTCATGAGCGGTTGAGTACAGTGGGAGAACTGAGGCAGCAGCTCTTGCCCTTATATCTGTGAAAGCACTGCCAGAGTAAACCCGAGTGCAGAGCCAGCAGTAACTCCCTGAGCATCTCATGACCTAAAAGCAAAACAAAAAGAAAAACAACTAGGCAAAACTTCTAAAGTAAGTTTATATTTATACAAGCAGGCAATGCCTTCACCCTGTACTATCCAATTAAATAAAATTACACTAAACAAAGGAGAATCTTATGACTAATTTTGCTGCTTCACCATTGCAGACACATCTTTACTTTTTAGTTGATTTGTGCACTCTTGATGGCAGAGTTCATATCCTACCATTTCTCCTGACCTTACACGCGCAGAGTGAAGTCTCTAAAACAGTTATTCGTGAAGAAAAAAAACAGTGGCACTTAGTGAGTTTCACATGTCCATGTTAATACGTCTAGCACAAATTTCCTCCTGGTTTTCAGACCATTCTTTTCTGTTAGTAACAGATTTACAAAGGCCCCGACTCTTCTGCCCGCATTCGAGCTTCAACTGAACTGTGAATATCGTTTTGTGTGTGTGCCACCAGTGCCAAGATTCTATAAACATCAGGACCTCGTGGGGCCTTACAGCTCCACAGTGTTGTTCATCTCAGGAGGACTGAACTCTACAGCACCCAGGACACTGTATAGCACGGTTATCACGGCGGGCATTGAGTGACGCAGTAAATAAACGCCATACAAAGCTACATACCACATGCCCATTCTAATGAGAGTCTTGAGAGTTCTTCAAAGCACGAGACATGTTTTTTCCAAAGACTGACAGAGAGTGCTCAGTAATCACTAAAATGCTAAGATTCAGCAATTCAAAAAATTAGTGATTCACTATCCTAAAACTCAAATTAATAAATTAAAAAGGTTAGTTACAAGTGTTTTACAGGATAATTAAGATGGGTGTAAAAACAAGATCAGATAGTTTCATTACAAACTATTATTACTGGCAGTCACGGGACATCTATGCAAGATGTACAATATGACACTTGTATAATAAAATTTTTAAAAATGATTAAACCCAAAAAATATTGACCAATCCTCCTGAGTGGTATGAAATTATAAATCTCAACGTAGCTAAAATAATCCTTGGGAAAGAAAAGATGGGAGGCATCACTTTTCCAACCTCACACCTGTACTATGCAGTGGTAAAGAATTAAATGCATGATTGAGATAAACACTTAGGTCTCATGCACAGAATTGAGCATTCTGACACCCATCTTCAAATGTAAGATCATTTAATTTTGATAAAGGAGCAAAAGTACGGTCAGAGCAAGGACAGCCTTGCTGTCCAAAAATAAATTCTGACCTCTGTCACCAGGCACAAAAATCAGATCAAAATATCTAAAGATCCAATATCAGACCCAAATCCATAAAGTACATTGAAGAAAACAGGAAGAACCCTTCCATGACACATTGAAGCAAAAAGGCATTTTCAATAATGAAACACCAATTAACAAAAGTACTAGGGAAGCAAAGATAAACATATTCGACAATAGTAAATCAAAAGTTTTTCATCAAAAGAAACAGAGTATCAAGATACAAAAGAGTCTACAGAATGGGAAGAATATCTACCTAATATCCATTTGATATTACACATGCCCAGATATACTTGCACTGGTAATCTTATAAGAAGAAAATATTTTTACCCATCAAAATGTGAGAAGAAATGAAGAATTCCGACAAGGGAAGAAATTCAAATGGCCAAAGTCATATGAAAAATGCTCATCATAATTAATCATTAGAAAGATTAAAATGTAATGAGATCTACCACACCACTGAGCCTGGCACATATCAGAGGACAAGAAAAAGACACTATGCTGGAAGGTTGGGTGGGAGAAAGTACTTTCATCCATTAAAAGTTAGGAATGTTGACTGGTTCTGGCATTTTTTAAAATAAATATGGACATTCCTCCAAAGCCTAAAATTGACTCCTTCACTCTGCCTTGCAACAACAGCTCTGGAAATATACTCCTGTGAGACCAAAAATGCACAGCAAAAACACCATCTACACTTCTATGTTCATACCAGCACTATTCATTAAAGGCCGAATTCGGGAAACAACCTGCTCAAGAACAGATAATCAGATAAAGAAATCTTGGCATTCATGATATCGACATTTAAATGTTTAGAAAACAAAGCATAAATTCTGCCAATAAATGGATGGACACGAGCAGGATCATGCTGAGGAAGTTAAAAATATTGGGTCAAGACAGGTATAGAATGACGTCTGCATTATTTGTGTGATATAAAAATAGCATGACATTAGTATCCATGGCAGACAAAACATGGATCAGGAGTGTCTTGTCAATGGCAGAACTCTACTATCGCAAATGTGGAGCCAGAGGGTTAGGCAATATAGAGAAAGGAACGCGGTAATACACACTCATATGGTAAATATTAATACCAACGAAAAACTGAGCATTGATGTAGACAAGGGATGATGACAAACCTCTTAAATGTATGCATTTCAATTCACATCAAGATAAGGAGGAAAGAGCTTGAGAGAAGTGGAAAATTGCTCTCACATAGGGACATACAGGCTGGGGGAGATGGGAATCTTTGGAGGACATTATGCAGGGGAAATAGGCAAAGGTGACAGATGGGTAATAGAACACTTTATACTGTATCCTCAATATGAATGGTTTTTGTGGCTAAGATAATTTATGGTAAGTAATAAAAACATGTAAAAATCAATGAAAAAAGATGGGTTGGAAGCTTCTAAGTTGTTTAATGCTTTGTTATGATGCTTAGTTAGACTTTAGGACAGGTCATTGGTGAATAGGTGAAGTAAAGTTCTTATGTGTAACAGAAATTGACTTGTTTTCAAACATTTCTATCATTTTTCCTAAGAGCAGCAAAAACTCAACAGCAAAAAGAATAACTGCTTAGGAAGACAGATTAGCTAGAGTGATATTTTAAACAGCGCATTTAAGTGGTTCAAGGTTAATTGAATATTAAGAAACAGGTAGAGTTAATTGGAATGAGTGAACTTGAGATTTGGATAATTTTTTCATGATGAAGGGAAATGATAGAGTTGAACAAACATGGGGAGAGAAGGCACTATGTAGTTTGAAAGAAGCAAATGAAAGCCATTTAGATTTCCGGGAAAATTATAGCCCATTCTTACAGTAACTTTTCCAGTTTGTAAAATTCAACATTATTTTTACTGTAATGAAAAGTTAATGTTATCTAAAAAATGTATAAACTGTGGAAGGCAAACAGAACAAAATAATGTTATGTAATTGTTTTACGTTATCACTGTCATTTTAGTTCTATATTTTAAGAAAATTTTGATAAATATTTATGTTATTTATATCCATATATATATAAATTGGTTCTTCAACATAGGGACTAACATTGTAATATGTATTAAGATTTAATAAGTCATGACTATTTATGATTTGAATTCAATTAAGCTTTGGGTCACTGTGGTTTATACTTGTTGTTTATTTATTTTACTTTTCCAAGCTTTGGGGAGTGCCAGAGAAGCCTTTAGTAAGCTTTGGAGGCTGGCCATTAATTCAATATTATATTCCTCGTACCCTTTCTCTTAACATGGGTCTGTGAAATTTGTTAACAGATTATGACAGTTATAGAGCATAGCAAAATTCAGAATGAAAAGTTAAGAAACAACAAACACCTCAGGGACTATGAGAGCATATCTAGCACTCCAGTTCCACCCCAAGTTCTATTGTATGCTACTAAAATAAACCAATGAAAATTAAAATAAAGATAAAATAAATCAATTAGATTTCAAATCAATAAACAAGCCAGAGGCAAAAAATCAGAACCTAACACCAGAGGGTACAGGAGAGGAGTTGAAAACAGATCTGGCACCACATAGTTTTTTTTTTATAGTCTTACATTTTGGTAAATTTATTTGCATTTATAGTGATTTTAAGCCAATGAAACCATTTTTAAAAGTTCAATGAGGAATGGAAAGTTTAGATATCTGTACATATACCTTAAAAAGACTTAAATTTCTTTGAGTGAGCAAGATTGACTTTGCAGGAACGGAGTCCAGCTTCTTCATGATTGTCAGCGTTAGACCTAATAAACCACGGGAAGAGAAGAGGCTGGGTATCAGGGCTTAGCTTTAAACGTTCACATAAAATTCAACACCATAGATACTCAGCTTGCCCCTTCCAGTGTGGCGCAACAGTCATACGGGCAGATCCAGGAGTTCAATACCATTTCAGAGAGGATCAGAGTCATGAGTCAAAATCCACGGGGAGTTAGCAAGAGGTATCTTAAAAGGCTTACCTGCCATCTTCAAGATAGTTCTGTGTGTCTTGAACCTCACCTGCAGATAGGACGCGTTTTCCATGATGACCCTTTCAGACTGAGAATTCCTGTCCTAACCGGTGCATTCTGGATTTCTGGCTTAACTGGAATCTAACATTTTTTCCGTTATCAACTTGAAGATGAAAATGTCCACGCAGGAGGTTATGAACTCTCTGCGGAGTTCATCATATCACTCAGGACGACCTCGCCGTATGAGAGGAAATAGCAAGTGTATCTGGCGCATCAGAGACATGAGTTGCTCTTGTTCTGTTCACAAATGGCGCAACTCTGGCAACCAAGATGGCAGCGTGCTACTGCTCATCAGAGTGAATATGGCTTCCGTACTATGCTGAATCACATTCCAGTTTGGTCCAGTATAAATCAATTTCCATCCCACAAATTGACAAATTCGAAACGGTCTGCAACCCTCTGGCATGCGAGCAACTCTTCTTCTACCTTGTGGGTAGGTGTGCAAGGTAGGTCAACGGCTAGCTTTCGCAGGAATTGATATGCGTAAGACAGAGTCAAACGCTTCCGCCTGCCAGTCAGGCTTCACCAGCCTGGTCAGCAGCAGCAGGCGGTAGAGCCCAGCTGGCCTGGAGCGCAGAGGGATCCTTTGGCGCATTTGGTTCCTTCTGTCACCAGAAGCTCAGAAGCATTGCTGTTGTTTTCAGGGTTTCCTCCTCTTCCCAGGGCTGGGGTCTCCTTCCCTAGGTCGGCCAGGTCCGCCGCTTCAGCCTCTGTCTTTCTTTAGAGCCCCCTGTCGCAGTGGGAAATCGCCTCCCATTGGCCCCACCTCCTACAGTTTTTTGAGCTTTTGGAAGATAGTCAATCCTGTAACAACATGCAGACTTACCCTTATTGAAGTAGGCTGAGGTAAGGAAAAGCTAATGCTGGGATTTGACCTAGTTGGGGGAGCAGTCATAAATAAGACTGAGAGTAAAGGGGGATCTGAAGGATGAGTGGATTAAAGAGTTTGGTTCTACTCATCATATGGAGTAGTCTCTATTTGACAAAGGAGTGATACTCAAAACTCCTTTTTTCTGGAGAGGATATGCAGAGCCCTGACAGTTATGAGTGAGGATGTAACTTTAAAAACAAAGTTTTTGAGGTTGATAACTTGTACTCTAAGATTTACATATACTCTACACATTGAAATTCCACATCAGCTAAGAATTATCACAAAAATAAAAGCAAGACATTCACCACTGATTGTATGTAAAAGAGAAAGAAATAAACTGATTAAATTAACTAAACATTACACACACACTCTGGTTTGGTTTCTATGCTATGTTATTCTTCGAGGGTTGGTCGCTTGTAGAGTACACATAATTTGGTATATGAGTACTTCTATGTTGCCCACTTCCCGGTAGCTCAAGCTGTGGAAATAGATTTTTCCCGATTAAAGCTTATCCTCTTTCCCCTTACCTTTGTAAAGCTGGAAGATAAGAGCACACCATCGTTTGAAGAGTGTTCAGAGACTCCAGCACCCAAATGCAGGAAGTTCTACTATATAGCAAAGAAGGACCATCTCTCATTTCTCTT
The DNA here is from genome assembly GCA_021461705.1 of Cryptotis parvus. Classification (NCBI taxonomy): domain Eukaryota; kingdom Metazoa; phylum Chordata; class Mammalia; order Eulipotyphla; family Soricidae; genus Cryptotis; species Cryptotis parvus. The sequence continues at coordinate 7,620 of JAJIBD010024133.1, forward strand.
CATTAGAGGTTCTAAACTCAAGGTCTTAGATTCTAGTTGCGGATGATGAGATGCTTTGCAGAAGTTGACTAAAGCAAGAGGGGAAAGAGTGGGAGGAGAACATAAAGAATTCTGAAAACCTGAGAATCTTTCCATTTTGTTCTATGCTTCAAATTTTGAGGGCAATTCAGAGTAACTTAGCAAAGGCCATGATTGAATCAGCCATATTAATAATGATGTTGCCTTGTTCTAGGTCACAGACTGGTCAGTATTTAATTGTCAGCCTGATGCCTGATGGAAACAATGTGAGCTAAGTTCTACTCTTCAAGTTTTATAATTATTAGTTTTTCCTATATTCTAGTTAAACATTATTAAAACTTAGATTTTTTACAATGAATTTTTGTTCTTCTACAAAACATGCTTAAGACTCACACAAACACTGAATTTGAACTGGATATATTGGAATAATGGAAAACTTAGCTTATTTACAAATGAAAGTTTCAGTAGTACTGTCTTTTATACAACGACAATTCCCCAAGTATTCACCGACTTGCTGGAGTGTGTTTAGCCGTTACGTTTCCATTTGTCCCTGTCATGAGCCAGTGTAGCCTCTAATGGCGTCTGCTTGCTCCAGGAATATGAAGAGCCTCAAAACCGTTTATTCAGGGTCGCAAAGAAGAAATTTTGACCATCTAGTAGGTGGGTGGCCATGTGGATCTTTTGACCCACGGATGGGTCCATGGGATCCAGTCGGTAATAGCTCTAGTCCAGCAGTCATCTCTAAGTTGCACTACATGTCCAGCCCATCTGATCTTTGTTGCCTTTGCAAACGAGACAGCATCCCTGATTTGAGACTAGACTCCACTGAACACGAGTCTTGTTCTGACCGAATTTAAAACAGAAATATTATCGTGGATTGTTCTTGGATTATGGGACCATCAGGAGAAAATTTATGTTATGTGAAATCTTGGTATGGTTCCTAATATGAGGTTATATTAAAAAAAAAGATATACTCTTATGTAATCTTCCTGGATATACACAGATGAAATACCAAGCAGCAGGTGAAAGTCTCATACCGAGGAAAAGAGGTATTATTGGACTCTGATTGTGATAATACTTTTAATATTGGAATTTTTGGGTCTCAGTACTTGAGAAAATAGCAGGAGAAAAAATATATTTCTGTCATTTTGAAGTACATGTAGTTTATTTTTTAGTCACAATCCCAGCTATTAAGAGACATAAAAGAACTTAGAGCATGAATTATGGCTCCAAAGACCACTTGTAGTTGTCATAGGTTGAAAGTGGTAAGCATGTGTTAGAGAATAGCCCCCTAAAGCATAGCTGATGAAACTGGTATGGTTACTGAAGAGAGGGCCTGTGTGCAACAAATTTTTGTATTGCCATTATAATTCTAAGGCCCTGACATGTCCAGACTCTCCACCCTAAATATAGACTTAATAAGCTTAGTTATTGTTTTTGTTCTAGATCTTCCTAAAACAATTAGTGAAGATCCATAATTGTTGATGCCTCAGAGTTCTCTCATCATGGATTCAGCATTCTTTTTCTACGAGAGTGATGCTAACCAAACAGGATATTTCCATCCTTCAACCTCAATTCAATGATCAATTTGGGATAGGAATGCTACAAGGGGTTAGATGTAGATTCTCTACCTCCACCTTTTTGAATCAATAGGCTTACCAAATAATATACATCATTAAATAGTTGAGATTTCTAGCAATTTCGACATTTGTCACTTGATACGGTTGGGTAACCAAACAAAGGTTTCCTCCATTGTTGCTCCGACAATTTATTCATGTGGCTCTCCAAATAATTAAAACATTTATTGTCCTTTTTCCAGTAAGTCAAACCAAGCAACTTTATAAACAATGCCTCACGTCATCATAAAGAATGAAACAGCAGTGCTGGCACAGCAGTAGAGCAAGGAGACCTTACCCACAAAGGTGGGAACATTGGCTCAATCTATGTGAAACAATTGCAATATTTCTTAAAAAAAATTAGAATTGAGCTTGCACAGAAATTCTACTTTTTTTTAAATCTACCCAAGGGATGTAAAATACTATTTCTAAAAAGACACATTTTTGGACATCATGTTTGTTGCAGAACTATAAATGATAGCCATGATCTGTAAACAGCCTCTATAGCAATGATAGTGATTGATGAAGAAATTTTCTATACATTATAGATACTACTTATATATAAGAAAAAAATAAATACATATAATCATATAATCATCACTATTGCATGTAAATATAATTAGAGGCCAGCATCTGAATGAAATTAATTAGATCGGGAGTGACAAAGTGCAGGTTGATCTCCCATAAAGGTATATAAAGAAACACAGTAAAGGGGAATAAATAAATGGTCAATAAAACAAAACTGGGAGGCAACCTATGGAACTGTTTCCCCAAAAGAATGAGGTGGGCGGAAGGGAAACATCAATACGTTGGCGGAAAGATGATGTCATTTTGGTGATGGTTGTGTGGTGGAACACTGCATGCATTAAACACAGCTGATGGTATTGCCAAATTTAATTGACTCAAAAAATTGGAAAAGGATAAAGAAAAAAACTTGTTAAGCTAAAATGACTCAATGCACTTTTTCATACTGAGTCAACACTACGGTCAGAAATACCACATTGTTTCTCTGTATTTGCGAACATATATGGCACTCTAAAACTAGGTGATGGAGTTTCCCGGTTGCTAGGAGCCAAATATTTAGGGCTATTCCAGGTTCACTGAACTTTCTGCATACACATGTAAGCAGGTCCATAGCAATTCTTAACCCAGATTTGTACTACCACTATTCGAAGAAGGCCAGTAATATATTCCATTTGGAATACATTGTGAAATCTCCTGGAAGTTACATGCAACTAGTTCCTGAGTAGAATGCATGCAAAGCTATTTTTTGAGGAGGGCTTAGGTATTCTTGTCCCCCAAATATACAAAGGACTAGGAAAGACTGTTCCTACAATGTCCTTGGAGTACTATATGAAATATTGGGAGACACCAGGGAAGGTATAATTTTCAGAATTAGTGTCCATGCTCAAAGTCTGACTTCTTGGGAAAATTATTTTCTTTATCAGGGGGTGAAAGAACGCATATCCCTATGGTATGTAAATACAGTAAAGAGTTTTAGAATAAAAAAAGTCCAATTACTTACATAATGTGGTTATAAGCTTTGTTAACTGATAAATGACTTTTACATACATGATATATGGTAAATTTTGCATTGGAGTCCATTATAATTTACCAAATGCATTCTATTTAGTTTTTGCCAGTGGAAAAATGTGAATTGTAGAAGGTGTCTGCATGAAACAAAATGTGTTTCATAAGCGTAGCACATTGAATATTGAAGTTCTGAATTTGTATTTTGATTTTCAAAAGGTTTTTCTTGCAAATAAAATGGTATTCATAGATTTGGATGCAGGTGTAGGGGAAATGTTTTGTGTTATTTACTCATTTGTTCTTCACTTTACTAAACTTTGCTATGCTGACATCTTTGGCTTAACTTAAACTGCAAGATAGCCCTCCTCATAATCACTGATTTTTTACAAACAAAACTCTTCACTCCTACTCCCTTTAATTAGACTGCATGATTTGGCTGTGATAGGTAATGGCTAATCTTAGCAACCCAATGAGGAGGTAACAATTAAGAAAAATAACATTGCCGATGGGTACTCTAAGTGAAATGAGAGGAGAGAGACAGATACATTTTTCCCAACAACCTCTTGCCTTGGGAAGTCTAAGACCCATAAAGTTTGTAATGAGCCTTAGTGAACATGGAACCGAGTTCTGCCAGCTCCACTAGGTAGTCTTCAAAGTCACCTGAAGTCCACTTTTCGCCCGGCATGGGAGTTAATACTCAACATTCTATTTCTCAAGAAGACATGAACTCAAAAAGAGCTGAGCTAGGAATTACAGTCTTTCAAAGAAAGGAAAACCAGTCCCTAGGCCTTACACTAGGGTCCTTACATCTCGCTAAAATAATTTCAGGAGATTATCAGTGAAGTAAACAGATTTTATCTGGAGGTTTTTCTGAGGAAAGGGATGGTGGGAGAGAAAGAGAAAGATTACTTGTATTGCAAAATGAATAATACAACATGGGGCTTTTCCAACGGTGGAGAGGCCCCAATATACATCAAGTATTAGATATGAAAAGCATAAAACACACATTTCAAGAAACAGAGCGAAACAGGTGACACATATGCTAGACACTGCATGCATTCGACCATGACATTAGGACATAAAAGCAGTACTTGAAAGCTTGACAAATATGTGCACCTACTGTTCACGATGGCTTTTATAGGGTTTTTCCCATGCTACTCCAACCTAGGTTTTTTCTACCTAGGTAAGTCCATTGCTAGTGTTATTGATGGGGGTAGAGTTTAGATTAGTTTGTGGTCTTCCTAGAAATTCTTTACTTGACTTTGTTCCTGCTGGAGGGGGATCCACAGCCATTCTTTGGTCTGGGATACCAGGTGAAAGTCTTATGAGTTCTTATTTCCTGGGTCCTGACAGACCTAGTGCTAGTTAGTTTTATTACTTCCCAGGAATTCCCATGCGCGCATAGGGCTCTTCCCCCTCTACCTGTCTGTCTACCTCAATAAGAATACTTTCATCCACAAATATAATCTGATCTTTTCAAATAGTTTCCTTTTTTACTCATTTTTAAAATCCATTTTATTTATTTTACAACCATAATATACAATTAGCAAACTGTTCACAATTAGATTTCAGTCTTCAGTGTTTCTTCCATATTTACCACCTTTTTGAGCACCTAATTATGATTTTTCCTAAGTAACTTATGAGGGACTCTAAATGTAAGAAAGTTCCTACAGAGCTTTATCTCTCTGTTATGATGCATTATCCATGCAGATTGTTTGGTAAGTGCCTGTTAGGAATGTTTCGTATGGAAGGCATTTAGAAATAAGATAAAAAACGTTTTCCCGCATAGCCTATTATCTAATATTGAAAGAAGGCGGCACCCCCTCCCCCAACCAGGACAGGGCTCCTACCATGGAAAGTTACCAATTTAGGGCCTAAAAGTGACCTTTCGCCCACCTTTCATAAAAGGCCCAGAACAAATTCCTGTTAGAGGTTGGGGAGGCCCCCCAAACCTGCTATCTGGACTGAATTGCATTCCTGCACATATGCTAACCATTGCTGACCTGCAACCCTCTGCATTGCACTAGTCGCACAAATATAGAAAGAAGTATTGAATATGACCCGATCAGTAGGTGATAGTGTTGTAGGCAGGCAGACAGGGGCTCCATATGGCAATAAAATTCCTGAAGAAGAGATCCAGAGCCACACCGATCGAAAACCAAAAGCAAACTTCAGACAAAGATCCATTCAACAAAAATCCTGGGCAGAGGCACCAAGAGGAATGTGAAGCCCGTAGGCCACTTGTGACCTTCTAAAGGCTTTCAGAAATTAACTCTCCCCAAAAAAGATAAATCAGCCTTCCCGCCCGGGACCCAGCTCAAAAAGAAGACTCCAAATCATTCCAGTCAAAGAAATACCACTCCCAAAGATCTACTCCCCTCGGCAACAGCCCTAAGTAACCCAGGTTGAACCCCCATGGCATGGGAGCACTGGGGAGAAATCCATAAAAGCCGCTCTGACCAAAGGAAGCATGCATAGCTGCCTGGGCTTTCATATGTTGCCTCGCGCCAACACCTGTGCATGAACACATGCTGCCCTGAGCCCAGTGGCCGAGCATATGGGAGTTTGGCTAAGCTGCGATGTGTTGCCACCATCTCCCTCTTGAGATGTGTACTCCTCTCTCTTTCTCTCCCCCCTCCCTCTCCTAAAAGGCCTCCCCATCAAAGTCTGAAAAACTTCTTACTGCTCTCGACTCCCGAAAATTCTTTTCTGCGAACAGAAAGAACCTCAAGGCAGCCCTGAGTAAGGCCTAGGACTGACACCTTTCCCTGCAAAGAGCAATTCCTTGCCTCCGCCGAGTCCGTGGTTCCGAGAAACCTCGGGTGGGTGGGGATCAACTTCCATGCCTAGAGATCGCGTTTAACGCTAGGGTGTGGCTTGATGGTCCACCTATGGGAATGGTGGGGCTCAGGTCCAAGACACCGGCTCACCGAGACTTTATCAGACCTTAGCCTGCCCAGTGGGTCCCGGGTGCAGAGGCGCTGGGGAAGTAAGCGACCATCTCTTCCCCTTCCGGCTCACTAAGTCGCCCATGGGGTCCACCTGCAACAATGTAACTTGTTACACTATGGTTGACTGCCTGAGTGCAGACCTCGATGTAATGTTTTAAATATTGGATGGTTATGCGCTGGCTTATCTAGTGGTGAGAATTGTCTCTTAAAAGATCCCCTGAAATGGCTCGGGACTCTTACCCGCTGACTGCTTGTGATCATGCTATGAGTCCGGTATACTCGAATAAAACCCTTGCTTTTGCTTAGAACTCCATCTCTCAGAGTTTTCCTTGATAGGTGAAAGCTTTGAGGCTCCCAGTCGTCACCCCACCGAAAGTGCCAACCCTTTCATTATCTGCAATAAAGATGATGAAGGCTTCAGGGCTTCCCTTGTCACAGGAGTTGTTCTGAATTAAACGTAGGCACTGGGCCAGCTAAACCAACTTACCTTGACTCGAGGACAAGGAGCCTGCTTTCAATACTCAGGAAATGCAATGTTTGAGGATTCATCAGATGAAGCAGGAATGTCCTGTTAAATTCGGAGACCCAGAGATGACTCCAGGAACTGCGAATATCCATTAATATTTTAATGATCACCAGCCGGATAAGGCAGCAAACCTCATCTGCGCCTGATGAGCTGAGTTGATGACCAGAGCTAACTGGCCACCCCTACCAAAACCCAACTCTGTCTCCAAAGGGCACATAGCTTAACGTTTGCATGGTTTATATATAAAGACATTTCACATTCTTTGGCATAAGACTTAGGAATAGTAGGGAAGGAGACATCCAGGAACCAAAAACCTGCGGGGGTGCTATCTAAGTAAGGTAAGATGAACAAAAGAAGGCATTACATTTGCTTATTCAGCCTTCTGGACTAGCTCAGGATGGCAAGAAGATGTCAGACAGAAGAACAAAAAAAACCTGCTTTCTGCCTAATTTAAACATCTGATCCACTCTGGAACTCCATCTTGGAGCTAGTACAGCCAACCAGGAAATGTGTAGAGAAATGACCTAGGATAGCCTTATCTACTGTAACTGCAGCTTGATTAACAGTCTCACTAAAGGGAATTCTACATACTAATCTAACTGGGAGACAGTCTGCCAGAATACCCCGTATATCTGTTAACAGGCAAGTATCCATCAAGTGACCTTCCAACCATATCCTTAGATCTACCTTCTGCCAAAATAAGATACTCATGGCAATTAATGCTAAATATATAGTTGAGTGTTATTTGTGTCAAATTGCCATTTTAATGTTATTCATTTTATTTAGAAACTCTAGCATAAGTATTAGTTATTTTTTGAGACTAGTTGATCAATATATATAGTTGTATTCTCCCATTGGACCCCTTTCAGTAAACTCTTGTGGCCGCCCCCAACTACATACTATGTAATACATTAGGCTTGGAAAATGCTATGAAAAGTCTGCAAAAAATTAGTAGGGACAGAATCCTGCTCTTTGGGATTTACAAACAAATAATCTCACCTAAAGATACAGAATTACAACTAAAAAATTTTGTGGGGAGCATTACAAGCTTAGTCTCAAGACTCTACTCATGATTCCTAGTTAACTAGGTGTCATTTCACACAAAGGTCCAAGAAACCATACTGCTTGGACTCTACTGATAGCCACCAGGGGCTGCACTTAATGATGCTCAGAGACCATGAATTTAATCCAGGATCAGGACTACCTTCCAGGCATGTGCCCTACACCTCTCTGCTTATTCAGAGATATTCCATCAAAAGAAGTTGAAAGGTAGTTCTACTGCAATGTGGTCAGGAGGAATTTGCTGTCCAGAAATGAGTCGAAGGAGAGTTGTTTAGGGCTTAGAAACCCAGGGTAGTTTTTGAATAAGTAGCCTACGAAACTTTGCTGAACCACTAATTTGCAAAAGTAGGGGCAAGAATCTTTCAAGGAAAAGTCTGTGCAAAGACCTAAGGGTAAAAGGAGTAGATGATTAATTAGAAACAGGCCAGGCTTGAAAGTCAGAGAAATATTATCACAGCCTGGGATAAAAAAAAACTGTGCATAAACCCCAAAGGGCCTTTTAGGTCATATTAAATATTTAGATAATGATCGTAGGTCAAAAGGTATTCCATTGAAAATCTTAAGGTTCAGTGAGTGTGTGTGTGTGTGTGTGTAAAATGCTTTGATTTGTTTTTATGAAAAGGAAACTGGGCATAAAAGATCCTAACATCATGGATTGTGAGAGGTAAAAACAGAGATATTTGGTTGTTTTAATGGAGAATCGGTATAATAATGTATCGTTAGATTGAAGACAAGCACACAGATATTTTGGCACTGCTGTATTGAATATGGACATAAAAGAGGAATTGCACCAGAGATCTTGTTCATAAAAGTAGAGAGCTATTTAGATTGTTTTGTGATAAAATTCTGGAAGATGGCTAAATCAAAGAGGTAAGTATAAGACAGAAGTTTCAAGACTATAAAATATAAGACTTGTGAGAGAATTTAAACTCCGGTTAGGTTTTTTTTTTTTTTTTTGCTTTTGTTATATGAGTGTATCTACCTCCTAGGTAGGTAGACCTATACTCTTTTGTTTTATGTCATTTTTGGGGACATATTAGCAAAAATTCCAGGCATTAACCTAACTCTACCCTCAGGAATCATTCCTGAAAGTGCTTGAGTGGGATCATATGGGATGCTGGGGATTGAACTTGGGTCAGTCAGTTGCAAGGACACCACCCTCCCATAATATAACTCGAGGCTCAGTTCTATACTCTTTTTAATTTTATTTTTTGCATCAATATGGAATCACCCTTTCCTCATAACCAAATCTCCAAGAAAAATCATATGAAGGCACATTGGCTTACCTATGTCCCCAAATTCGTCTTAGTATATCTAAGGCTGGAAACTTCTGAACATTTACAACAGTTTGCTAACTTTTTAACTTTATGTAGCCGAGGAGGTCAAGTTAGAAGCATATGGATACAATCTAGGACCAGGGACATAGGTTTACCTCGAGCTTTGGGGTATTTCCTGTTACGCAGAAGAAAGAGATTTCATGAGGTTAAATATATTTAACCATGAGTGTTAAATATATTGGTCACCACCTTCTATCAGCTTCTTCTTCCTATTGAGGATGATAAATTTCAATATGAAAATTAAGGCAGGTGTTTTCCCATTTGCTAAAAGTAAAGAATAAAATCCCTAGAAAGAAATTTGGTAATTCCATAAGTATAAATGTGATGTGCAGTTACTAGAGGGCAATTAGGCACACCCTAATATTTATAACTATGGAATCCAGGAGAAGTAAATGACTAGAGGAAATGTTTAAATAAATATGTAATAATCTTTTAACAAAAAACACTGGTAACATTTGGAAAATTGCAGGGAAAGGAATTCTTAGTCTTGTACCTATACACACTCCCCAGTTACATAATCCTGTAGCATTTGCTCTTAGTAAAATGGACACTCTAAAAAATATCAGGAAACTGTACTATATCAGTAGTGGTTAATATGGTAATAATCTTGCTCATGGAGTCAAATTTTGGTCCTTTCACAAAAACAGATGATGAAAAGCAATACATACATCTCATCGGTATTATCAGCAGTGAACTGTCAACAGAGAAGATATCTGAGAGAAATAAGTGTAGAAGTAAGCTGAAGACTCCTGGGAGCTTCAATTCAGGAGTGTAGGTGAGAGAAATTTTGAAACCCTCCCAGAGTTGATTTTAGGTCCTCTGACATCATATTGAAGTTTATAATGCTTTGTCTCCAAGAAATAAGTTAGATATTAGTATCATACTTTTTATTTAAATATTTTACTGACCATAAAATAATATAAAGGAAAAATATAACATTACTATTGCACCCTTTCCTCAGTCACATTTGAATCCAGGTCTCTGAAGCTGTTCCTTCCCATAAGTTATTTAGAACTGCATCTGTCAATCAAACAAATTTGGAATAGATGACAGATACATGGTTTGATTTTTCTCTCACACAGAAAAATAATAGAAGTAGAAGATCCAATTGATTACCTTCACAATACAAAGCCTAGTTCTTCATGATGTCAACTAGCTCTAGGGACTCCAAGTTATCACTAATCACCCAAAATAAGAAGGGCTTTTTTTTGCTTTTTGGGTCACGACCAGCCATGATCAGGGTTATTCCTGACTCTATACTCAGGATATACTCCCCACATAGTTTGGGAGACCATATGGGATGCTGGGAATCAAAACCTGGGTCGGAGCATGCAAGACCAACACCCTACCTACTGTTCTATTGCTCTGGCCCTAAGAAGGGGCTTTTTTTTTAAATGAAAGTCTCATTCTATTCCAGTTCTCTGCTTAATCAAAACTTAGTCACTCTGCTGAACTTTGCTGCCCCCAAGGGCTTGATCACTCTGATCACTTCAATCCTGTTATTCATCAATTTTGCTTGCGAGGGCGCCAGCAACATTTCCATTTGACACTATCATGCCAATGTAGCCAAATGACATCTAGGTTGCTTCAGGAATACAAGAGCCTCAAATCCAGGCATTCAGAGGTCCCGATGAAGAAGTTCGACCATCTTGTTGGTATGGCCACGTGGATCTTTTATCTCACCTGGGATCCACAATCAGTATGGCTCTAATCCAGCATGTCGTTTCCAAATCACATTACATGTGAAGCCCTTGATTTTCAATGCCTGGTAAACGAGACAGCGTCCCTGATTCTGGAATAGCGATGGAAGTTCTTAACTCCAGATTCTTCTTTCACTCTTGAGTGACGTACGATATTCCAAGCATACTCTTTTTCCTCTTTGGGAGACCGAATAGCATTTCTCATCCTGCTTTCATTAGGGCCCCAGATCTCTGAGGAGGTGTTAATGCAGGAGAACGGTGGAGTATCGGGGCAGGCACTGATTTAGGTCCTCCAACAAAGATTGGTCTACCAGAAGAAAGCAAAAATGGTCATTTCTGGACCATTGCACTGAATTTTGGCTCATTCTCAGCTGTAGGCTTGTGGTCAAATCAGGCTATTTTCTATTAACTATGAAGGATCAACTCATTTCGATAAAATAAGTGGCTGTAGTGGGACGTGAAACTGCAAGCATTATCCAATGGAATCTTCTCGGGTTAAGGAACCAAAATAACCATCTAGATGAGACTTAATCACTGAGGCATTTTCTGAGATTAAGTCACCCTGTCATAAAGTGGGTTACTTTCTGAAGTTTACTTCTGTGGTATAATTTAGTCGCAGAGTTTTCTTGGAGATTCAGACTACAGGCTATTAGGAAGTGAGTTCTGCTCAGCAAGTCAGACAGTGAAGGAGGAATTAATCATTTAAGTAAGTAAGAGGAACATTACTGGCACCCACTGGAGCAAATAGATGAATAACGGGATGTCAAGTGATCAAGTGATTGTGGGAAATATAGAAAGCACATGTCTCCAAATTATTTTATTTATCTTCCAGGGGTTCGAATGGGGTATTGGTTGAGTACTCAATTTTCTACTATTCTGACTCTACATATGTGAGATATAACAGCCTTTTCTTTGTTATGGAAAATATGTGTAGAACCAGAGCTGTAGGTAATCATTGGCGGTGAAGTCATCAAAGTACAAAGAGATGGCTAGAGATGTGGGAGAGTATTGAGGATTTGCCTAACACCCTTCCTAATGTTCCTTAAGATCCACTCCCTGATACACACCGAGATGCTTTAGTGAACTGTTTCTCACACCGCAGCTTTACCAGTGTTCACCAGAAACTGTGTTCATCACTATGAAAGGAAATGTCGAGCTAAATTTTCTTTTTCTAGTACGTAATTTATCGACACAACCATCCTGCACAGAATTATTTATAAATCTCTTGTCTCTACATGCATTTGGGTGATGTCATGTTAAGAGATTAGAATATTTTCCCTGCCACATTTGGGTCTTTTAAGTTGTAATCATAATGGTTTATATTTTGGAAACAATGGCTTCCAGTGAATCAAACTGATTATGGTGAAAGGTCAGCTCCCTGTGACATGGGGGTGGCTTTATCTGACTGAGAGAACAGTAACTGGGCAGACCCACATTTGATTAGAGTAGTCACACAAGGGAAGAACTCAGTATTCCAGGATCTAGGATCAAATCACATTTGGCCAAAGATTTCCTGTATCGTTGGAATCTTAATGAAAATATCAGAAAATATTCAAAATCTTTAGAGAGCAGAATATAGCTGTTTTATAAATGTGGAGAAAACTCCATTGAAGATATAAAAGTAAAGTTGAAGAGGTATCCTGGAGAAAACTACCTATGGATTGTAATTTTTACCTCTCTTCTTGCTACCTTTATCCTCCTACATATTTTGCCAAAGTGAGTTTCCATATGTCTCATCTGAGTGAATACCTTCAGAGGAATCATTCAAATTATCTGTAGGCAGATACACTGCTTTCTTTGTCGACTCAAGGTGGTGGTTAGAAAGAAACAAAAGATGGGGCTCTTCTTCAAATTCCAAATGCTTTGACTTGTTCTGGATGCTCTGAGCTTTCTTTATCTCCAATTTTATTTTTGACCAGGAGGGAAATAAACATAGTAAATTGCAAGGATTATTCAATCTCAGTCCACTTTACGTAGCTTTAAAGAGAAACTGCACTCGACTACTCGCGGGATAGGTGATGCATTTTGCTATGGGTAAAGTGCCTGTTGAGAGTGTTTTAAATCACATTTGTAGCCGCGGTGACTAATATTGAAGTCTATTGTCTTCCTAAAAAATAAACCATCTGTGTCATTGATGGCACACAACACTAAGGTGAGAGATGGGAGTTATTTTTAAAATAATTCAAGAAATATCTTTCTGGGTATATGCTTTGGCACACCTCCCTATACCATATTATACTGATTAACCACAAAACACACAAATCAAATAAACAAAGGATTTAATATCTGCTTATAAAGAGTTCTTTTTTGTTAACAAAATTTGCTGCTTTCTCTAATTTTCAATGCCATAATTGAAGATTATCTCTATGAAATATATAAATATTTATGAGACCCACTCAAGTCTAACTTATTTAAATGAGGCTTTTATTTTTGAATGAGGATTTATTTTTGTGTTTTTTCTTTGTTGATGCTTTCAGATAAATAGCATGCGGTGAAATATTTATAGATGAGGGCCACTAAGAGATTTTGTGCAATATTCTATAGTCTCTTGGGAAGACAATTTGCCTATACCACTTAGTGAGTACAACTTTTTCTTTACTTGGATACTCTACTTAGTTTATTTTTTGGTTTTTATATGTTATTTTTTTAATTTTGTTAGCACTACCATGAGATAGACAATTATCTGATGCTGAGATAAAGAGCTAACCAGCTTGTTTTCAAATCGTGGTACAATTGTTTCTATACTCTCATTTTGATTACCCCAGTTTATTCTAACTGAAGTATTTGGTTTTATTCCAGGAAACACAGGAACTCAAAGATAGAAGAAGAAAAAAACAGGGAATTAAAGAAAACTGGAAGGAGGGAAGGTGAGAGAAAGGAGGAGTTTAAAAACTGTCAGATGCTCAATCAAAATTCATGTCTATGATAGGAATGAGATGAGATAGGGGACAAGGTCCCATTTTTGTTTTTGTATCTGTGAACGCTCACTCCAGTTGGACACATTTTTTGTAAGCAATCGTGGAACACTAAGGCACACTACTCCAACTTATTTCTTTAAATATTTCTATATTAAGTGAATCTATACTTTTTCACGAAGATGAGACAGCTTATGTACAATTTGAGCTGTCTGTTCTCTCTGCTTCAATGGTCACTTTTATTTGGGCGGGAATACTTGGGTTCACCTTTTCTTTCTTCCCATTAAGATTGGGATTTCCACTGTGAAGTTACTTTGAGGTAGTTCCAATAATGTTGCTATGTATTTTTTTAAAAAAAAACTTTTAATGATTTCTTTTGCTCTTTTTTTTGGGGAGTGGTCACATTGGTAATGACCAGGGGGTTACTCCTGGCTCTGCACTCAGGAATTATTCTTAGAGTGTGCTTGGGAACATATGGATGCCGGTTGAACCTAGGTCCGCTGCTTAAAGGCAAATGACCTATCCACTGTGCTATCACTCCAGCCCCTGCCTTATTTTATGAACTCAAAAGCTTAGTGTCACCAGTATAGAAGAACCTGAGAAGTTGGAATATGAGTGTCACCTTAATGGACATTCAATCTCAGATACGTATTTCAATACTTATTTCAAAAGCCTCTTCAATTGATTGATAATAAACTTAGTATTGGTGTAGAGTGAGAAAAAGGGAACACTCCTTCTGGACACTTTCATAAACCTTAAAAATTTGAACTTCCACACCACTATCAATTCCACTTCTGGACATCTATAAGGACCCCAATAAAACAAAGATGAGCATTAGAATGATTAGATTCATATAAAAAGTAAAACCGCTAAAATAAATTTTGAACTTATGCTAGTGACAGATATAAAAGTTTAGCAGTATTAGGGAACACATTATTAACACTGGTAACAGAAAGTGAGAGTTAATCTTTAGTCTTTTAACTGGTCTTTAGTAGTAAGCTTACCTACTGAGGAGGGCAGTGGGAAAAGGATGGGGGGAAGGACACTGGGACGCCAACAGTGAGGCGAGCGGAAATTCTGGTGGAAGATGTAATGCTGGAAAGTATATATATGACATCATCCCATTAAGATGCAAACCACAGTGGCTAATTTTTTGAAGTGTAGCAAAAGAACTAAATTTCAATAGTCTGATGATAGGGGATAAATATGAATTCACAGGAGGCAAGTTTTTTCTTGGATCACTATTTATTTTTTTTGTCAGTTTTTTTTGTTCTATTTTTGGTGGTGTTGGAATCTAAGTCAGAGTCTCCAAGATACAAAGCAAAGCAGGTCCAGTTCAGACCAGTAATGCTTAACTAAACTCACAGTAGTAATGGTAACTAAAATTTACTAAAAGGACACTTGTTATAGATACTAATTACCTAATAAACACTTTATTTTGTGGGGTTTTGGTTCCTACTTGGCTTGTAGTTCAGGAGTTTCCCATTGTTTTTGCGAGTTCCATCAGGAGTGACACGTGGGTCTTTTGTCCAGAGTTCGTTCATGTGTGGCATTAGGGGAACTATAGATGGTGTAAGATTAAACCAGGTCTATATAGAAAGGCAGCTTTCTCTGAACTCAAACACTTTTATGTTAATAATTATAAAGGTTATAGAAATATTCCCAATCTGTATTGATTTTGTACTGCCACTTTATCTATTATTTCTAGGAGTTACTTCTAAGGTAGAAAGAGTTTGGGTTCTCTTCTAGGTATAATATCATATCATCTGAAAATAGTACTACTTGAATTCTTCCTTAATAATCCTTTTTTCTTCCCTGAATGGCAAGGTCCCATTACTTTCAATTTCTATATTGAAATAGAAGTGGTAATAGAGGGCCTGCCTTGCCCCAGATCTTAGAGACTTTCAGTTTTTCCCCATTGAGCATGATGCTCACTGTGGGGCTTATAGTAGATCAGGCATTTATTATATTGAGGAAGGTTCCTTCAATTTACCATTTTTGGACAGTTTTTATCACTGGAAATAGGTATTGGATCTTATAAAATTCTTTCTCTGCGACCATTGATATGACCATATGGTTTATTTTTTTCTCTGGTGGGGCTTGTCACAGATCGAACCGGGTCAGCCATGCAAGGCAGAGTGCCCGACCTGCTGTGTTGTTGCCCTAGCCCCACATATATGTCTGTATGTAGATATAGCCGTGACTGGCAAGCTACCCGTGTCATATTTATGTGCCAAATCTCAGTAACAATTATAGACCTCATTCCCACGACCTCATGGAATGATTTGAGAATCTTCATGCTCCCTGAGTAACAGATGCCTAGACTAAACTTGCAGCGACAGGACGTTTGGGAAATGTTACTGGGTGCTTAAGCTCGAGGAAATCGATAATGAAGCGGAAGACAGTGATACAGTGATACAGTGATGCTCTCTTATTGATAACCCATTGATATGTAATTGATTTGCAGATGTTAAAACCATCTTGCATTCCTGGGACTGACTCTACTTGGTCACTTGACCACCTGAATTCCGTTATATTTCATGCGCTTTCGCTTGAGCGGCGCAGTAATATTTTTGGACCTATCATGTCAATGTAGCCCAATAGCATCAGTTGATTCAGAATATGAAGAGCCTCAAACCATTCATTCAGGTCTTGAAAAGGAAGTCTGACCTTCTTGTAGGTGGGCCACACGTGATCTTTTGACATCCAGTGGATCAGTCGTGCGGCTGGTCAAGCGGTTGTCTAAAGTACGTTTTACATGTCAAGAAGCCCCATCCTGATTTTTGATGCCCTTGCAAACGAGAGAAATTACTGGTTTCTGGAATACCTGCACCCAGAGTCAGAGGAGAGTCTGTATTCCTTTCACTCTCTCGCCCCAGAGTGAGGCATGATGTATTTCAAGCATAGCTCTTTCGATTACTCTGTAGAGGAGACCAGAATAGCATTCTCATCCTGCTTTCCTTAGAGGGCCCAGGTCTCTAAGGCGCGTATGTTAATGCAGAGGAGAACAGTGGAGTCAAAGAAGATGTGTCAGGCTGCAGGTTCTTTGCCCACACCAGATAAACTCTTTAATGCGCTTGAAGGCATTCCATGTAACTCTCTTCCTCCTGCCCGAGCTCAGGTTTTAGGTTTATTTCATCATTGACTTCTTGAACTAGAGTATTTTTATAACTGCTGCATTCAGAGATGTTTGTTCCATTGAGTGAATGGGGCCCTAGGAACTAGTTCATTTTCTTGGGCTTATAGTTTTCAAGATTCAGCTGCCAGACCCTATCTTTCCACATTCTCGGCCGAAGTCAGCCAGCATATGTGGCGCTTAGCGTAATGTTTGGTATAATTAAAACAGTAATAAAATAAGCGAAAGCGAGGGTGAATATGATTGCTGACCATCATCTTTAACTCCCCAGTGCTTCCCATTCTAATTTATTTGCTTGATGTTCTTGAGATTGGTGATGCTGAAGGAGTTTTGGTGAAATGGTATCACCCTGTGGAGACCCTCTTTACGGCATCAAGAGATCACTTCTTTGCTAGAGTCATACTGAATCTGGTGGTAGATCCGTAGCCCAGATCAGAGGATCTTGGTTGTTAGGTTTAGACACACCAACTGTTGTGGAGAAAAGATGACCTGGGTGAGTCTCCCACAGAATCAAGAGCTTTCTTTAAATCAATGGGTGTAATGAGATAGGAAGGCAGCATCTTGCTCCTACCAGGCTACTCAGGTAAGGCTTGGATCTGGTGTAAGATGAAAGGAATCGGTTATTGCTGAATCCTTTCCGGAGAGGCGAAGCTTGCTTGCATGGTTGTCCTTCATCTGGTGTTTCTGCCAATCCTGTCCAGATTGATTTGTATAAACAGCTTGTAGATGACGGACAACAGGCAGATGGGCAATAGTTGCCGATGTCATGAATGTCTCCCTTCCTTGGACCAGTAAAGAGACTGCTCACTGCTGGTTCCATTGGGGATAGCACCTTGATTTGGACAGGTAGCATGTGAAGAGCCGAGCTAAGTATGATGAATACTGATGGCAGATTCTTCAGGTGTTCCGGAATTCTGGCTTTTTATCTTACAGCCTGGTGCTGTTCCCTTCTTTACCGATATTGCCAGCATGTCAGATTTACAGAAAGGGAGAATGTTGGGAATATCATATCCATCCTGTAAATTTGGTATGTAGGCAGGTGGAGAGTGGCTATAAAGAAGATTTGAATAAAAGTCACCAGATAATTTTCTCCATTGTCTTTCTGGAAGATGTGATAGATCCGTCAGGGTGTTGGAGGGCAGTCATCTTGGTATAGTTGGCGAAGGACAGATGGGCAGTGGGGAATGCTTTTCCTGGCTTCTGCTGCATCTTTCAGTATTTCTGCTCTTCTCTACTTTAGAGAGTCTTCTTTTTTATCACTTATCTGCACACGTTTATCAAAGAGATTGGGCGTGCTGTTGAGTCTTCTGAGGCTCGAGACTTGCCACATTAGCGGGTATGGGCTCCCGAGGGTTTCCTGAAAGACAGAGCATCCACTTTGTGTCTTTCTTTCTCGGCATTCTTGGCCTTTGCGCAATCCATTGAGGTGCACAGACAGTCCAGTTGTATTCTTCACATAGGTGTCATCAATGGTGGTATCTTACATGTTGCTGCAAGTAGTGCCAAAGAAGTTCCCTGTTGGGAGGAGTCACTTGGGAGTTCCTTACTTAAGCTTTGCAGCCTTTCTCCCGTTGCGGGAAGTAGAATTTTGCATGAAGGAGGCCGGTGGTCGATCCTGTTTGGAATTTAGGGATAGCAACAGCATCAGTCAGACAAAGGCAAATCTACTGTAGATGATGTAGTCAATTTCTCATTTCATGGAACTGTCCACCGGAATTCCCATGTCAGCGTTAACCATGGCCTTTGGAAATGCTTGAGTTCCCGCCAGATGGTCTTGGTGGACATGCTAGCAGTGAACTCAGATAGTCTCTTTCATTTTTCATTCCATTCTAGGCCATGGTCCCTATGGCCCGGAGTTCTTCAGCTGATCTTCCCGGTCTATCCCGTAACCGTCACCGACAATGATCACATAGAAGGTGTGATCTTTTTATAGAACTCATACAGTTCCATGTAGAATATCTCAATTCATCTCCTTTGTATGGATTTTGAGTGCGTAGACAGTAGAAATAGAAATTGCACTGGCAGTAAATTACATCTCCTCAAGCGTTATCATCCTATCCAGTTTGTTAGGCATTTTCAGTAAGATCAATGTTGAGGTGGCCATGTTTCATGTTAACAAAGGACACCAGCCACGATGCCTCTTTTGTAAACATTTCCAGGGGCAATTTTCTCTGGTGTCAAATACAGCAGCGGTAGAGTTGAAGTGCACTTCTCTGTCTCAGTCAGATCAGTGATGTCATATGCCCGATCTTTTGCACTTTCACCATCCTCAATATATACTTCACGATGCCAGCATATTTACATTGAAGAGTACAGATAGTCATTTTTGTCCTTCTTCGGTTTTGCACAGCCTAGGATAGCGAGTGCAATTTTATCAACAAGCAAGTACTTTTTGCCTTTCTTACTGCTACCAAATGACTCAGAACTGCTGCTAAATTAGGAGAAATCGACATTTTTTGTATTACTGGTTTTAGCATATCGAATACAGCTCAGCTTGGCACGAAGACTCTGCCGTCTGCAGGAGGCTATACTCTCTACATTACTTTGATTATCTCTCTCAGAGTG
>JAJIBD010024134.1:0-43019 GCA_021461705.1 Cryptotis parvus
TTGGTATAGAGACAGACCCATTGACCTATGTAATAGAACTGAATATCCTGAAACACATTCTCAAATATACAACCACTTAATCTTCTATAAAGGAGCAAAATATTAAGTGGGAGGAAAGAAAGCCTTCTTCAACAAATGGTGCTGGGAAAATCCGGCAGCTAAGGCAAAAAAATGAACTTAGACCTCCTTCTATCGCCATGCACAAAATCAGATCTCAATGGATTATAGATCTCAACATCAGACATGAACCTGCATGCATATAAAAAAACATAGAGAAATGCTCTCTATGACATCAAAACTTATAGGTATCTTTACGGCGACACACCACTGACTGCCAAAAAATGGAAGCAAAGATAAAACAAATGGATTATATATAATTGAAAAGCTTCTGCACCTCAGAAGAAATGTAACTAAGATACAAAGACAATCTATTAGAGTGGGAAAGGATATTCACCAATACCCATCTGGATGAGTGGTCAAATATCTGCATATATCAGGCAATTGATTGTCCTTTTCACAAAAAAAAAACAGCCAACCTAAAAAAAATGGGAGAAGAAATGAACAGATGCTTTCTTTAAAGAAGAAATTCAAATGGGCCAAAAGGTATATGAAAAAGTGCTATCTTAATCATTAGGGAGATGCAAATCAAAACAACAATGAGGTATCATCTCACACCACAGAGACTGGGTACATCCAAAACAGCAAGAACATCCGTGCTGGTGGATGTGGAGAAAAAGGGACTCTTACCACTGTTGGTGGAGGTCGACTGGTCCAGCCCTTTTGGAAACAATATAGGCATTCCTCCCAAATACCAGATATTGAGCTCCCATTTGATCCAGCAATAGCACTCCTGGGAATATAACCAAGAGACCTAAAACACATAGCAGAAACACTATTTTTGTAATTTTTTAACCATCTCTGCGCTGGTCTACTACAGCTAGAATCTGGAAACAACCTAAATGCCCGAGAACAGAGGACTAGGTAAGCAGCGGGTACATCTACAAGTATGGGAATACTAAGTGCAGCTGTCAGGAAAAGAGAGTTATGAAATTTACCTGCAAACGGGGTGGACATGGAGACTACGCGCTGGGAGTGAAATGAGTCAGAAGGAAAAGGAGACAGATATAGAATGACTGTATCTATTAATGGGATATAAACAGATACCAGTGTTTTACTAAGTGTGGGAAATGGTAATGGCAGATTAAAACTCACCATTGAATATACACAAAGAAACTTAAGTGGATAAACTCTAAATATCTGCAGTAATAGCTACAATGTGTAAAAGAAGGAGAGAGATGCAGAGAGAGAGAGTATAGAGAAACAGAGGAAACTGGGGTACCTGCTTGGGCAGCCTGGGGTGGGCGCGGGTGGGGTGGGGTCTGATGGTGGAAATGGGGCACTGGTGGAGGGATGGGTGCTGGAATACGGTATTACCAAGTCCAATTATAGAACACCTTGTAATTGTATGTCTCACGGTGGTATCACTGTCTTCACTGTCTTCCCTGCTCACTGATTGCCTGAAAGTAGGGCGCCCAGTAACATCTCCATATGTCCTCTTATGCAGAGCCCAAGTGGCACCTGCTTACCTAGAAACACAGAGAGCCTCTAAACCATTCCATCAGGTCATGGGGAATGAGGTCTAAATTCTGTTACTGGTAGTTGGCATATCAAATACGACACGGGTAGCTTGCCAGGCTCTGGCCGCAGGGTAGTATACTCTTGTAGTCATCTCTAAATCCAGCATTTCTTATTGATGAACAGGAGAGCCAGTAGCAGCTCTGTCCCATGTCTGTGTGTTCCTGGATCAGCATACCTGGGCCAGATTTAAAAAAGACTGCTGCAGGGTGAATTCTAATGAGCCAGGCTGTGATAGGCTGTCTAAGGTAGAGTTCTTAGGTGAGGGAAGTCCGATGTGGGAAAATGGAGGCCCTCATGGAATAGGATCTTCTGGGTTTGTTGCAAGGCTCTGGTTGGGGTGGTGGGCCAGGGCTAGAACCCACCAGCTCCTCTTGGGCACCCCATGAGCGGAAGGTGGCCAGGGAGAATCCAGTGGCAGCAGCCTGCCTCATATCTGTGGACTGCCAGGAGTAAATCCTGAGTGCAGAGCCAGCAGTAACCCCTGAAGCACTTCTGGGCATGACCCAAAAAAGCAAAAACAAAAGCAAAAAACAAAACCTTAGGCAAAACTCTAAAGTAAGTTTGTTGCATTTAGCTCATATGTACAAGGCAACGTCTTCACCCCTGTACTATCCAATTAAATAAAAATTACAATTAAACAAAGGAGAATCTTATGACTAATTTTGCTGCTTCTGCAATTACTAGACACATCTTTACTCCTCTTAGTTGATTTGTGCACCTGATGGCAGAGTTCATATCCTACCATTTCTCCTGACCTTACACGGCAGAGGAAGTCTCTAAAACACAGTTATTCGTGGAAGAAAAAAAACAGTGGCACTTAGTGAGTTTCATGTCCATGTTAATATGTCTACAAATTTCCTCCTGTTTTCAGACCATTCTTTTCTGTTAGTAACAGATTTACAAAGGCCCCGAATTTTCGCTCCGGTATTCGAGCTTTCAACCGAACTGTGAATATCGCTTTTGTGTGTGCCATTCACCAGTGCCAAGATTCTATGGGGCATCAGGACCTCGGGGCCTTACAGCCCACAGTGCTGTTCATCTCTCAGAGGACTGAACTCCCAGCCAGCACTCAGAGGGACACTGTGAGAGCACAAGGACGCGGCGGGCATTGAGTGACGAGGCGCGCACAGCCGCTACAGTTACAATACATGCTCATTCTAATGAGAGTCTCGAGAGTTCTTCAAAGTACGAGACATGTTTTTTCCCACTGACAGAAGTGCTCGTAATCACTAAATGCTAAGATTCAGCAACTGAAAATTATGATCTACTATCCTAAACTCAAATAATAAATTAAAAGGCTAGTTAAGCAAGTGTTTTACAGATAACAGATGTGGTAAAACAAGACTTTTAGATATCTGATTATTAACTATTAATACTGCAAATATTGATTATCTATGCAAGATGCAATATGACACTCACATGGTATAATAAAATTTTTAAAAAATGATTAAACTCCAAAAAATATTGACCAACCTCCTGAGTGGTATGAAATTATAAACCCAACGTAGCTAAAACAATCCTTGGGAAAGAAAAGATGGGAGGCACGCTTTCCCAACCTCACACTGTGTACTACAAAGTGGTAGTAAACAGCATGGATTGGTATAAAAATAGACTCTGTGGCTCCTATGGCATAGAATTGAGCATTCTGACACCCATCTTCAAATGCATGATCATTTAATCTTGATAAAGGAGCAAAAGTACGAAATGGAGCAAGGATAGCCTTGTTGTCCAAAAATAAATTTGGACCTCTGTCTAACACCAGGCAAAAAAAATCAGATCAAAATGGTCTAAAGATTTCCACATCAGACCCAAATCCATAAAGTACATTGGAAGAAAAAACAGGAAGAACCTCCATGACATTGAAGCTAAAGGCATCTTCAAATAATGAAACACCACTAACAAAGCAATAGGAAGCAAAGATAAACATATGGGACAACAGGTAAATAAAAAGCTTCTGCATCAAAGAAACAGTGACCAAGATACAAAGAGTCTACAGAATGGAAAGAATATTCACCCAATAATATCCATTTGATAAGGTTAATATCTAGGATATATCAGGCACTGCGGTAGAACTTACAAGAAGAACAGCCTTACCCCACCAAAAATGGGGAGAAGAAATGAATAGAATCTGACAAGGAAGAAATCTGAATGGCCAAAGTCATATGAAAAAATGCTCATCATAATTAATCATTAGAAAGATGCAAATGCAATGAGATCTTACCTCACACCACTGGAGAGCTCATACATATCGAAGAGGACAAGAAAGACCAGTGCTGGTGGAGCCAAGGGAGAAAGGGACTTTCATCCATTGTTGGTGGGAATGTTGGACTGGTCTTGCATTTTTGGAAAACAATATGGACATTCCCTCCAAAGCCTAAAAATTGACCTTCACTTGCCAAGCAATAACAGCTCTGGAAATATTCCAGAGACCAAAAATGCACAGTGAAAACATCTATCTATACACTTCTATGTTCATACCAGCACTATTCACAAAGGCCAGAATCTGGGAAACAACCTGGGTTCTCAAGAACAGATAACCAGATAAAGCAAACTTTGGTACATCTACATATCTAATACTACACAGTTTTTAGAAAACAGTTATTAAATTTGCTTTATAAATGGATGGACATGGAGAGGATCATGCTGAGTGAAGTTAGCTACAGTCAAAAAGACAGGTTAGAATGACTGCATTTATTTGTGTGATGGTAAAATATGATACCAGTATCCATGGCCAGACAAAACATGGATCAGGAGGTCTTGTCAATGGGTAGAACCCCATTACTGCAAATGTGTGGGAGTCAGAGGTTAGGCAATACAGAGAAAGGAACGTGGTACTAATAATTATGGTAAATATTAACACCAACGTAAACTGAGTATTGATGTAGACAAGGGATATACATGACAACTTAAATGTATGCATTTCAATTCACAATGTAAGATAAGGAGGAAAGAGTTGAGAGAGAAGTGAAAATTGTCTGCCATAGACATGCCAGGCTGGGGATAGAATTGAGGACATTGGTGGTGGGAAATAGGCAAAGGTGGACAGATGGGTAATAGAACACTTTATAATTGCATCCCAAACATGAACACTCAATAGTATATCTTATGGTGGTATAATAAACATGTAAAAAATCAATGAAAAAAAGATGTTGGAAGCTTCTAAGTTGTTTAATGCTTTGTTACATGCTTATTAGACTTTAGGACAGACAACAGAATAGGTGAAGTAGTTCTCATGTAACAGTAAATTGACTTGTTTTCAAACATTCTTTCAAATATGTTAAAACTCAACAGTAAAAGAATAACTGCTTTTAGAAGACAGATTGTTAGCTAGGAGCATATTTTAACAGCAAGACTATGGGTTCAAGGTTAATTGACATTGGGTAAGAAACAGGTAGGGAGTTAATTGAATGAGTGAACTTGAGATTTTGATAATTTTTTCATGATGTGAAGGAAATTTTTACAGAGTTGAACAAACATAGAGAGAGATGCACCATGCAGTTTGAAAGAAGCAAATGAAAGCCATTTGGTTTCAAAAATTATAGCCTATTCTACAAAAAGTAACTTTCCTTGAGTTTGTAAAATCTAACATTATTTTTACTGTAATGAAAAGTTAATGTTATCTAAAAAAATGTATAAACTGTGGGAAGGCAAACAGAATGAAAATAATGGGTATTGTAATTGTTTTATACGTATCACCACTGTCATTTTAGTTTATATTCCTTTAAGAAAATTTTGATAAATATTTATGTTATTTATATCCATATATATAAATTGGTTTTAAGCATAGGGACAACATTGTAAATATGTATTAAGATTTAATAAGTTTGACTATTTTAAGGATTTAATTCACCTAAGCTTTGGGTAATTCAGTATACTTATTGTTTATTTATTTTACTTTCCCAAGCTTTAGGGGTGCCAGAGAAGCTTTTTAGTAAGTTTGGAGGCTGGCCATTAATTCAATATTATATTCCTTCGCACTTTCTTAACAAGTGGGTCATGATTTAAGCCAACAGATTAAGGACAGTTAGTGAGCACAACAAAATTCAGTAGTTGAAAAGTTAAGAAACAAAACACTCAGGGACTATGAGCATATCCTCTAGTATCTTGTCTCTAAGTTCTATTATTGTAGCTACTAAAATAAACCAATGAAAATTAAAATAAAATAAAATAAATCAATTAGATTTCAAATCAATAAACAAGCCAAGGCAAAAATCAGAACCTAACACCAGGGGGTACAGTGAAGAACACTAGATGTGGTTCCTACAGGTTTTTTTTTATAGTCTTTAAACTTTTTGGGTAACTTTTATTTGTATTTTATAGTAAAGGATTTTAAGCCAATGAAACCCATTTTTTAAAAGTTCCAATGAGGAATGGAAGTCTAGATATCTATAAAACATATGGGCCTTAAAAAAGACTTAAACTTCTGAGTGAGCAAGATTGACTCTTGTAGGTAGAGGTCCAGCTTTTCAAGGATTGTCAGCTAGACTTAATAATTACAGAGAAGAGGCTGGGTATCGTTTAGCTTTGTTCACCCTCCATAAAACTCAAAGTCACCCAGTACCAGTGCTCAGAGTGTGGCGACAGTCATACGGCAGATCCAGAGCAATACCATGTTAGAGAGGATCAGAGTCATGGTCAAAATCCACCCGGAGTTAAGCAAGAGGTAATGTAAAAAGGCTTTCACTCTCCATCTTCAAGATAGTTCCTGTGTGTCTTGAACCTCTACCTGCAGATAGGACGCTTTGCCTAGTGGATGATTCTTCAGATCAGAGAATTCCTGCTCCAACCGCGGTGCATTGGATTTCTGGCTTAGACTGAATAGAACATTTTTTCCAAGTATCAACTTGAAGATAAAATGTCCACGAGGAGGCTATGAAGCCTCTCGGAGTTCATCATATCACTCCAGGACGACCTCACAGAGTGAGAGGAAATAGCAAGTGTATTTTTGCAAAGAGACATGAGTTGCTCTTGGCTCTGTTCAGCAAATGGCAGCTGACTGTGGCAACCAAGATGGCAAGCGTAACTGCTCAGAGTGGAAAATATGCTTCCGTACATGCTGGAATCACATTCCAGTTTGGTCCAGTATAAATCAATTCCATCATCCACAAATTGACAAATTGAAAAACAGTCTGCAACCTCTCTGACATTTATTAACTCTTCTTCTACTCTTGGGGTAGGTGTGCAAGGGGGTAGGTCAACTGACAGCCCCGTGGCAGGACGTATTATCGCCCAAGACAGAGTCAAACGCCTGGGCCACAAGAGTTTAAGGAGCTTCCGACCAGGGCCATGGTCATAGCAGCAGTGGCGGGAGCCCCAGCTGGGCCCCAACCCAGAGGATCCCTTTGGGCGACATTTTGCTCTTCTGTCACCAAAGCTCCGCTTGTTAAGCGTTTTCTTCAGGGTTTCCTCCTCTTCCCAGGGCTGGTCCCTTCCCTCGCCCCGGTCGGGCAGCCGCTGCCTTCCGGGCCTGCCTTCAGAGCCCCCTGTTCTGTCGGAAACGCTCTCCCATGGTGGCCCCACCTCTCCCTACAGTTTTGAGTTTTTGGAAGATAGTCAACTTGTAACAACATGCAAACTTACCTTTGGTTGAAGAGAGCTGGTGTAAGGAAAGCACTGGGGATTTGACCTAGTTGGGGAGCAGTCACAATAAGACTGAGAGAAAAGGGGGATCTGAAGGATGAGTGAATTAAAAGAGTTTGGTCTCTACTCATCATATGGAGTAGTTCTATTTGACAAAGGAGTGATAATACTCAAAACTCCTTTCTGGAGAGGATATGCAGAGCCCTGACAGTTATGAGTGAGGATGATAACTTATACAAAGTTTTTGAGGTCTGGTACTCTAAGATTTACATTATACTTATACATTGAAATTCCACATATCAGCTAAGAATTATCACAAAAATAAAGCAATGACATTCAACACATGATTGTATGTAAAAGAGAAAGAAATAAACTGATTAAATTAACTAAACATGTACACACAGCACTCTGGTTTGGGCTTTGCGCTATGTTATTCTGAGGTTGGTGGCTGTAGAATGCTGATAATTCTGTATATAGTACTTTATGTTGCCCACTTCCCAGTGCTTCAAGCTGTGAAATAGATTTTTCCCCATTAAAGCTATCTCCCTCTTTCCCTTACCTTTGTAAAGCTGGAAGATAAGAGCACAATACATTTGCAGGTTCAGAGGACTCCTAGCACCCAAATGCAGGAAGTTCTACTATATAATAAGGAAGGACCATCTCATTTCTCTTCATTCGAGGTCTTAAACTCAAGGGTCTTAGATTTCTGGTTGCGGGTAGATGATGCTTTGCAGGTAGTTGACTAAAGCAAGAGGAAATGAGGGGAGGAGACGATAAAGAATTCTGAAAACCTGGGAATCTTTCCATTTTGTTCTATGCTTTAAATGTGAGGGCAATTCAGAGTAACTTAGCAAAGGCCACTGATTGAATCAGCCATATTAATAATGATGTTGCCTCGTTTCTAGGTCACAGATCATTGGGTATTTAATTGTCAGCCTGATGCCTGATGGAAACAATGTGAGCTAAGTTCTACTCTTACAAGTTTCATGAATTAACCCAGTTTTCCTATATTCTAGTTAAACATTATTAAAAACTTAGATTTTTACAATGAATTTTTGTTCTCTCTAACGAAACATGCTTAAGACCTCACATAAACATTGAATTTGAACTGGATATATTGAATAGGTACTTAGCTTATTTAAGAAGTATGAAAGTTTCAGTAGTACTGTCTTGTTCTGACATCAATTTGACATTCCCAAGTTATTCACCGACTTGCTGGAGTGGTTGCCAGTCACGTTTCCATTTGTCCCTGTCAGCGAGCCAGTGTACCTTAATGGCGCTCTGACGCTCCAGGAATATGAAGAGCCTCAAACCGTTTATTCAGGGTCTTGAAGAAGAAATTGTGACCATCTAGTAGGTGGTGGCCATGATCTTTTGACCCACGGATGGGTCCATGGGATCCAGTCGGATAGCTCTAGTCCAGCAGTCATCTCTAAGTTGCATTACATGTCCGCCCATCTGATCTTTATTGCCTTTGCACACGAGACAGCATCCCTGATTCTTGAGACTAGACTCCACTGACCATCGAGTCTTGTTCTGACAGAATTTAAAAAACAGTAAATATTATCTTGATTGTCTTTGGATATAGGACCATCAGGAGCAAAATTTATGTTATGTGAAATACTAAGTATGGTTCCTAATATGAGGTTATATTAAAAAAAAAGATATGCCTTCTGTATGTAATCTTCCTGGATATACACAGATGAAATACCAAGGGCAGCAGGTGAGCTCTACAACTGAGGAAAAGAGGTATTATTAGACTCTGATTGTGATAATACTTCTTAATATTGGAATTTTGGTCTCTAGTACTTGAGAAAAATAGCAGGAGAAAATATATTTCTGATATGTAGTACCCATGTAGTTTATTTTTTTATGACGAATCCAACCATAAAGATACACAAAAGGAAACAGAGCATGAATTATGGCTCCAAAGACCACTTGTAGTTGTCATAGGTTGAAAGTGGTAAGCATGTGTTTGAGAATAACCCTAAAGCCATAGCTGATGAAACTGGTATGGTTACTGAAAGAGGGAGGGCCTGTGTGCAAATCGTAATAGTTTTTGCATTGACATTATAAATTCTATGGCCTTACATGGTCCTAGATTCTCCACCTAAATATAGACTTAATAGCTTAGTTATTGTTTTTGTTCTAGATCTTCCCATGTCAATTAGTGAAGTAATTCAGTAATTGATGATGCCTCAGAGTTCTCTCATGAATGGATTCAGGCACTCTTTCTGCGTGAGTGATGCTAGTCAAAAAACAGGAATATTTTCATCCTTCAACCTCAATTCAATGATCAATTTGGGGATAGGAATGCTAAGGCTAGGATAGATTCTCTACCTCCACCTTTTGAATCAATAGGCTTGCAAATAATACATATCATTAAATAGTTGAGATTTCTGTGCACCAACATTTGTCACTTGAGGCAGTTGGGTAACCAAAACAAAAGGTTTCTCCATTGTTGCCCGACAATTTATTCAGTGTGGCTCTCCAAATAATTAAAACATTTATTGTCCTTTTTTCCAGTAAGTCAAACCAAAGACTTTATAACAATGCCCCTCACGTCATCAAAAAGAATAGAAACAGCAGTGCTGGCACAGCAGTAGGGCAAGGAACCCTTACCACCAAAGGTGGGAATATTGTCTGGCTTAATCTATGTGAAACAAATGCGCTATTTCTAAAAAAATTGAAATTGAGCTTGCTACTTCAGAAATTCTACTTTTTAATCTACCCAAGGGATGCCAAATACTATTTCTAAAAAGACATTTGGGCATCTATGTTTGTTGCAGTACTATAAAGTAGCCATGATCTGTAAGCAGCCTCTATGTGCAATGATAGATGATTAGATGAAGAAATTTCTATACACAATGGGATACTACTTATATATAAGAAAAAAATAAGTCATATAATCATATAATCATCCACTATGTGCATATAAATATACTTAGAGGCTAGCATCTGCATGAAATTAATTAGACGGGAAGTGACAAGTGCAGGTTGATCTCCCATGGTTTATATAAGAAACACAGTAAGGGAATAACAAATGGTCAATAAAAACAAAACTGGCAGGCAACCCTACGGAACTG
Organism: Cryptotis parvus; assembly: GCA_021461705.1. Taxonomy (NCBI): domain Eukaryota; kingdom Metazoa; phylum Chordata; class Mammalia; order Eulipotyphla; family Soricidae; genus Cryptotis; species Cryptotis parvus. Next base: position 10,305 of record JAJIBD010024134.1, read on the forward strand.
TTTCCCCAAAGAATGAGGTGGGGGCGGGAAACATCAATACGTTGGTGGAAAGATGATGTCATTTTGGTGATGGTTGTGTGGGTGGAACACTGCATGCATTAAACTGTCATTGATGGTATTGAAAATTTAATTGACTCAAAAATTGGAAAAGGATAAAGAAAAAAAACTTGATAAGCTAAAATATTTCAATGCACTTTTCATACTGATCAACACGGTCAGAATACCACATTGTTTCTCTGTGGTCTTGTGAACATATATGGCAATTTAAAACTATATATGAGTTACCGGTTGCTAGGGCAAATATTTTAGAGCTATTCGTTCACTGAACTCTGCATTCACGTGTAAGCAGGTCCATAGTATTTTACCTTGATTTGTACACAATATATTCAAAGAAGGTCAGTAATATATTTCATTTGGAATACATTGTGAAATCTCCTGGGGTTACATGCACTAGTTCCTGTGAGTAAATTTGCAAGCTATTTTTGGAGGAGGTCTTAGGTATTCTTGTCCCCCCGAATATACAAAAGGACTAGGGAAAGACTGTTCCTACAATGTCCTTGAGGGATTGCTATATGAAATATGGGAGACACCAGGGAAGGTATAATTTTCAGAATTAGTGTCCAAAGCTCAAGGTCTGGTTCTTGGGGAAAATTATTTTCCTTTATCCAGGGGGTGAAAGAACGCATATCCCTATGGTATGTAAATACAGTAAAGAGTTTTAGGAATAAAAAAAGTCCAATTACATTACATAATGTGGGTTATAAGCTTTACACTGCATAAATGACTTTTTGCATACATGATATATGGTAAATTTTGCATTGGAGTCCATTATAATTTACCAAATGCATTCTATTTAGTTTTTTGCCAGTGGAAAAATGTGAATTGTAGAAGTTGTCTGCCTGAAACAAAATGGTTTATATGTAGCACATTGAATATTGAAGTTCTGAATTTGTGTTTTTGATTTTCAAAAGGTTTTTCTTGCAAATAAAATGGTATTCAATAGATTTGGATGCAGGTGTAGGGAAATGTTTTGTGTTATTTACTCATTTGTTCTTCACTTTACTAAACTTGCTATGCTGACATCTTGGCTACAATTCAGCTGTAAGATAGCCCCTCCTCATAATACCACTGATTTTTTACAAACAAAACTCTTCACACTCCCTACTTCCTTTCATTAGACTGCATGATTTGGCTGTGAAAGAGTAATGGCTAATCTTGGCAACCCAATGAGTGAGGTAACAATTAAGAAAATAACATTGCCGATGGGTCTCTGGGTGAAATGAGAGGAGAGAGACAGCCACATTTTCCCAACACACCTCTGCCGCCTTGGGAAGTCTAAGACTGATAAAAGTTTGTAATGAGCCCTTGTGAAGCATGGAACTTCGAGTTCTGCCAGCTCCACTAGGTAGTCTTCAAGTCACACCTGAAGTCCTCTTGTTCTGCCCGGCATGGGAGTTAATACTCAACATTCTATTTCTCAAGAAGACATGAACTCAAGCTGGAGCTAGGAATTGCTCTTTGCAAGAAAGGAAAACCAGTCCTAGGCCTTACACTAGGGTCCTTGCCATCTCGCTAAAAATAATTTCAGGAGATTACCAGTGAAGTAAAACAGATTTTATCTGGAGGTTTTCTGAGGAAAGGGATGGTGGGAGAGAAAGAGAAAGATTAGCATGTGCAAGATTAATAATTACAACATGGGCTTTTCCAACGGTGGAGAGAGCCCCAATATACATCCAAGTATTAGATATGAAAGCATAAAAACACACATTTCAAGAAACAGGTGAAACAGGTGACACATGTGCTATGACACTGCATGCATTCGCCATGACATAAGGACATAAGCAGCACTTGGGCTTGACAAATATGTGCACTTACTTTGTTCACATTGGCTTTTATAGGGTTTTTCCCATGCTACTCCATACAGGTTTTTCTACCTAGGTAAAAGTCCATTGCTAGTGTTATTGATGGGGTAGAGTTTAGATTAGTTTATGGTCTTCCTAGAAATTCTTTACTTGACTTTGTTCCTGCTGGAGGGGATCCAGCCATCTCTGGTCTGTGATAACCAGGTGAAAGTCTTATGAGGTCTTATTTCCTGGGTCCTGATAGACCTAGTGCTAGTTGGTTTTATTACTTCCAAGGAATTCCATCGTCATAGGGGCTCTTCCCTTTCTACCTGTCTGTCTACCTCAATAAGAATACTTTCATCCTGAATATAATCTGATCTTTTCAAAATAGTTCCTTTTACTCATTTTTAAATCATTTTATTTATTTTACAACCATAATATACAATTACAAACTGTTCACAATTAGATTTCAGTCATTCAGTGTTTCTTCCATATTTACCACCTTTTTTGAGTTTTCCTAATTATGATTTTTCTAAGTAACTTATGAGGGACTCTAAATGTAAGAGAAAGTTCCTACAGAGCTTTATTCTCTCTGTTATGATGCATTATCCATGGCAGATTGTTTGGTAAGTGCCTGTTAGGAATGTTTCAGATGGAAGGCATTTGGAAATAAGATAAAAAACGTTTTCCATAGCATATGCCTATTATCTAATATTGAAAGAAGGCAGCAACCCCCCCCCCAACCAGGACAGGCCTACTCATGGAAAGTTACCAATTTAGGGCCTAAGTGACCTTTTCATTCTGCTATCTACAAAAGGCCCAGAACAAATTCCTGTTAGAGGTTGGGAGACCCCGCCCAGAACATGCTATCTGGACTGAATTGCATTCCTGCAAATATGCATAGCCATTGCTGACCTGCAACCCTGCACGTGTGCCTAGCCGCACCAAATATAGAAAGAAGTATTGAATATGACCCGATTGGTAGGTGATAGTGTTGTAGGCAGGCAGACGGGGCGCCATATGGCAATAAAATTCCTGAAGAAGAGATCCAGAGCCACACCTGATTGAAAACCAAAAGCAAACTTGACAAGACCATTATCAACAATAAATCCTGGGGGAGGGAAGGCCAAAGGGAATGTGTGAAGCCCGTAGGCCACTGACCCTTCTAAAGGCTTTAGAAATTAACTCTCCCCAAAAAAGATAAATCAGCCTTCCCGCCCAGGACCCAGCTCAAAGAAGACTCCAAATCATTCCAGTCAAAGAAGACCACTCCCAAAGTCTACTCCCTTGGCAACAGCCCTAGTAACCGAGGTTGAAGCCCCATATGGGAGTAACTTGGGGAGAAATCTATAAAAGCCGTCCTGACCAAAGGACAGCACGCACATGCTGTCTGGGCACACATGTTGCCTGCGCCGCACATGCTGCATGGACACACATGCTGCCTGAGCCCATGTGGCCGAGCACATGTGGTGCCTAAGCACGTGTGTTGCCTGCATCTCCCTCTTGAGATGTGTACTCTCTCTCTCTTTCTCTCCCTCCCTCTCTCCTAAAACCTCCTTAATAAAGTCTGTAAAACTTCACTGCTCGTCGACTCCTGAAAATTCTTTTCTGCGAGAAAGACAAGAACCCTAAGGCAGCCCTGAGTAAGGCCTAGGACTGACTTTCCTTTCCTGCAAAGAGCAATTCCTTGCTTCAGCCGGAGTCCGTGGCTCCCCGAGAAACCTCGGGTGGTGGGGATCAACTTCCATGCCTAGAGATCAAGCGAACATTAGGTGTGGCTTGATGGCCACCTTGTGGGGCTGGTGGGGCTCAGGCCCAAGACATGCAGGGGCTCATCGCAGACTTTATCAGTCCTTAGCCTGCCCAGCGGGTCCCGGGTGGCAGGGGCGGCCGAAGAAGCGACCATCTCTCTCCCCCCTTCTGGGCTCACATAAGTCACCCGTGGGGTCCACCTGCAACAATAGTAACTTGTTACACAGTGGTTGGCTGCCTGAGTGCAGACCTTGATGTAATGTTTTAAATATTGGATGGTTATGCGCTGGCTTCTCTGTAGTGGCGAGAATTGTCTCTTAAAAGATCCCCCTGAAAGGGCTCGACTCTTACCCGCTGACTGCTTGTGGTCATGCTATGAGTCCGGTATACTCGAATAAAACCCTTGCTTTTGCATAGGACTGGTCTCTCAGAGTTTTCCTTGATAGGTGAAGCTTTCTGAGGCTCCCAGTCAGTCACCCCCACCGGGTGGCCAACCCTTTCATTATCTGCAATAAAGATGATAAAGGCTTCAGGGCTTCCCTTGTCACAGGAGTTGTTCAGATTTGTGCGTATGCAATGGGCTGCTTAACCAACTTACCCATGACTCGGAGGACAAGAAGCCTGCTCAATACTCAGGAAAAGCAATGTTTGAGGATTCATCAGATGAAGCAGGAATGTCCTGTTGGGTCGGAGACCCAGAGATGAGACTCCAGGAACACAACGTATATCCATTAATATTTTAATGATCACCAGCCGGAGGGGCAGCAGCTCTCATCTTGGCAGCTGACTGAGCTGAGTTGACTGACCAGAGCTAACTGACCACCTCCACCAAGACCCCAACTCTGTCTCAAAGGGCAATATAGCTTAACGCTTGCATGGTTTATATTACAAAGACATTTCACATTCTTTGCATAGGACTTAGGAATAGTAGGAAGGAGACATCCAGGAACCAAAAACCTGCAGGGGATGCTATCTAGGTAAGGTAAGATGAACAAAAGAAGGCATTACAGTTGCTTATTCAGCCTTCTGGACTAGCTCAGGATGGCAAGGTTATGTCAGACAGAAGAACAAGAAAAACCTGTTTTCTGCCTAACTTTAAGCATCGTCCACTAGGACTCCATCTTGGGCTAGTTATAGCCAACCAGGAAATGTGTAGAGAAATGACCTAGGATAGCCTTGTCTGTGTAACTGCAGCTTGATTAACAGTCTCACTAGGGAATTCCTACATACTAACTCTATTGGGAGACAGTCTGCCAGAATACCCCGTGTATCTGTTAACAGGCAGTATCCATCAGACCTTCCTTCGCATATCCTTAGATCTACCTTCTGCCAAAAATAAGATACTCATGGCAATTAATGCTAAATATATGTTGAGTGTTATTTCGGTCAAATTGCCATTTAATGTTATCTCATTTTATTTAGAAACTCTAGCATAAGTATTAGTTATTTTGAGACTAGTTGATTGAATATATAGTTGTATTCTCCCATTGAACCCCTTTCCAGTAAACTCTTATTGTGCCCCAACTATATGCTATGTCTTACATTAGGCTTGGAAAATGCTATGAAGAGTCAAAAAATTAGTAGGACAGAATCCTGCTCTTTGGGATTTACACTAAACAAATAATCTCACTAAAGATACAGAATTACAACTAGAAATTTTGTGGGGAGCATTACAAGCAGTCTCAGTACTCTACTTATGATTCCTAGTTAACTAGGTGTCATTTCACACAAAGGTCCAAGAATACCATACTGCTTGGACTCTGCTGATAGCCACCAGGGCTGCACTTAATGATGCTCAGAGACCATGAATTTAATCCAGGTTGGGCACATTCCAGGCATGTGCCCTAACTGCTGCTTTATTTAGAGATATTCTATCAAAAGAAGGAAAGGTAGTTCTACTGTAATGTTGGTCAGAGGAATTTGCTGTCCTGAAATGAGTCAGAGGAGAGTTGTTTAGGGCTTAGAAACCCAGGGTAGTTTTTGAATAAGTAATAGAAACTTGCTAGCCATTAATTTGCAAAAGTAGGGGCAAAGAATCTTTCAGGAAAAGGAAAAGTCTGTGCAAAGACCTAAGGGTAAAAGGAAGTAGATGATTAATTAGAAACAGGTCAGGGCTTCTGAAAGTCAGAGAAATATTATCACAGCCTGGGGATAAAGAAAAAAACTGTGCATAAACCCCAAAGGACCTTTTAGGTCATATTAAATATTTAGATAATGATCATAGGTCAAAAGGTGAGCCATTGAAAACTTTTAAGCAGGAGTGTGTGTGTGTGTGTGTGTGTAAATGCTTAGATTTGTTTTATGAAAAGGAAACTGGGTATAAAAGATCCTATCATGGATAGAGAGGTAAAAACAGAGATATTTGTTGTTTTAATAGAATCGGTATAATAATGTAGTCGTTAGATTGAAGACAAGCACACAGATATTTTGGCACTGCTGTATTGAATATGGACATAAAAGAGGGAATTGCACCAGAGATCTTGTTCATAAAAGTAGAGAGCTATTTAGATTGTTTTGTGATAAAAATTCTGGAAGATGGCTAAATCAAAGATGTGTACAAGACAGAAGTTTTAAGACTATAAAATATAAGACTTGTGAGAGAATTTAAGGCTGGTTAGGTTTTTTTTTTTGCTTTTAGTTATATGGTGTATCTACCTAGGTAGGTAGACCTATACGCTTTTTGTTTTATGTCATTTTGGGGACATATTAGCAAAATTCAGGCATTAACCTAACTCTACCCTCAGGAATCATTCCTGAAAGTGCTTGGGTGGGATCATATGGGATGCTGGGATTGAACTTGGGTCAGCCAGTTGAAAGGACCTACCCTCTATAATATAACTCCAGGCTCAGTTCTATACTCTTTTAATTTTATTTTTATGCTTCAATATGGAATCACCCTTTCCTCATAACCGAATTCCAAGAAAAAATCATATGAAGGCACATTGGTCTTACCTATGTCCCCAAGGTTCTTTTTAGTATATCTAAATGAAACTTGAACATTACAACAGTTTGCTAACTTTTTAACTTATGTAGAGGAGGTCAAGTTGTAGGGCATATGAGTACAATCTAGGACCAGGACATGTTTACCTCGAGCTTGGGGTATTTCCTGTTACTCAGGAAGAAAGAGATTTCATGAGTGTTAAATATATTGGTCCATGAGTGTTAAATATATTGGTCTACCTTCTCTCAGCTTCTTCTTCCTATTGAGAATGATAAATTTCAATATGGAAATTAAGGCAGGTGTTTCCCATTTGCTAAAAGTAAAGAATAAAATCCCTAGGAAAGAAATTTGGTAATTTATAAGGATCAATTGTTGGATTACTAGAGGGCACTAGGGCACTCTAATATTTATTAACTATGGAATCGAGGGAGAAGTAAATGACTAGAGGAAATGTTTAAATAAATATAGTAATATCTTTTAATAAAAACACTGGTAATATTTGAAAATTGCAGGGAAAGGAATTCCTAGTCTTGTACCTATACACACTCCTGAGTTACATAATCCTGTAGCATTTGCTCTTAGTAAAATGGACACTCTGAAAAATATCAGAAACTGTACTATATCAGTAGTGAAGATGGTAATAATCTTGCTCCATGGGTCAAATTTTGGTCCTTTCCCCCAAAAACAGATGATGAAAGCACATATACATTTCATGGGTATTATCAGCAGTGAACTGTCAACAGAGAAGATATCTGAGAGAAATAAGTGTAGAAGTGTGAAGACTCCTGGGAGCTCAATTCAGATGTAGGTGAGAGAAATTTGAAAACCTCAAGTTGCTTTAGGCACTCTGACATCATATCGAAGTTTATAATGCTTTGTATCCAGAAATAAGTTAGATATTAGTATCATACTCTTTATTTAAATATTTTACATGACCCATAAAATAATATAAAGGAAAATATAACATGACGATTGCCCTTTCCACAGTCACATTTGAATCCAGGTCTCTGCAAGCTGTTCCTTTCCATAAGTTGGCATTTAGAACTGCATCTGTCAATCAGAACAAATTTGGAATAGATGACAGACACATTGACTTTTATTTTTCTCTCACACAGAAAAATAATAGAAGTAGAAGATCCAATGATTACCTTCACAATACAAAGCCTAGTTCTCTCATGATGTCAAGCTAGCTCTAGGAACTCCAAGTTATCACTAATCACCCAAAATAAGAAGGGCTTTTTTTTTTTTTTTGCTTTTTGGGTCACACCCAGCCATGATCAGGGGTTATTCCTGGCTCTATACTCAGGATATACTCCTGACGATGTTTGGGGAGACCATATGGGATGCTGGGGAATCAAACCTGGGTCGGGGCGCATGCAAGGCAAACACCCTACCTGCTGTTCTATTGCTCTGGCCCTAAGAAGGGCTTTTTTTTTAAAATGAAAGTCTCATTCTATTCCAGTTCTCTGCTTAATCAGAAAAGAAGTCACTCTGCTAAACTTTGCTGTCTCAAGGGCTTGATCACTTGATCACTTCAATCCTGTTATTCATCAATTTGCTCGAGCGGGCGCCAGCAACATTTCCATTTGACACTATCATGTGCCAATGTAGCCCAATGACATCTGGTTGCTTCAGGAATACAAGAGCCTCAAATCATTCATTCAGGGCCTTGATGAAGAAGTCTGACCATCTTGTTGGTGGGCGGCCACGTGATCTTTTTACTCCACCTGGGATCCCGTCAGTAATGGCTCTAGTCCAGCAGTCGTTTCCAAATCACATTACATGTGCAGCCCTTCTGATTTTCGATGCCTGGTAAACGAGACAGCGTCCCTGATTCTGGAATAGCGATGGAAGTTGGAACTCCAGATTCCTTCTTTCACTTGAGTGACGTGCGATATTCCAAGCATAGCTCTTTCGGTTCCTCTTTGGGAGACCCGAATAGCGTTCTCATCCTGCTTTCGTAGGGCTCAGATCTCTGAGGAGTATGTTAATGCAGGGAGAACGGTGGAGTATCAAGGGCAGGCACTAGATTTAGGTCCTCCACTAAAGATTTACTACCAGAAGAAAGCAAAAAAATGGTCATTTTTTTTTGACCATTGCACTGAATTTGGCTCATTCTCAGCTGTAGGCTTGTGGTCAAATCAGGCTATTTTCTATTAACAATGAAGGATCAACTCATTTCGATAAAATAAGTGGCTGGTGGGATTTGACACAGCAGCATTATCCATGAATCTTCTCGGGTTAAGAACCAAAATGTCCGTCTAGATGAGACTAATCACTGAGGCATTTTCTGAGATTAGAGTCACCCTGTCATAAAGTGGGTTACTTTCTGAAGTTTACTTCTGTGGCATATAATTGAGTCGAGGAGTTTCTTTTTGGAGATTCAGACTATAGGCTATGATAAGGAAATTAGTTCATGCTCAGAAAGTCAGACAGTAAAGGAGGAATTAATCATTTAAGTAAGTAAGAGGAACATTACTGGCACCCACTGGAGCAAATCGATGAATAACGGGATATCAAGTGATCAAGTGATTGTGGGAAATAGTAGAAAGCACATGTCTCCAAATTATTTTATTTATCTTCCAGGGTTCCAATGGGTATTGGTTGAGTACTAATTTTCTACTATTCCTGATCTACATATGTAGATATAACAGCCTTTTCTTGTTATGGAAAATATGTGTAGAACCAGAGCTGTAGGTAATCATTGGTGGTGAAGTCATCCAAAGTACAAAGAGATGGCTAGAGATGTGGGGAGAGTATTGAGGATTTGCCTAACACCCCACTTCTAATGTTCTTAAGATCCCTCCCTGATACACACCGAGATGCTTTAGTGTACTATTTCTGATATCTGTAGCTTTACCAGTGTTCACCAGAAACTGTGTTCCTCACTATGAAAGGAAATGTCAAGCTAAATCTTTCCTTTTCTTGTATAATTTATCGACACACCATCCTGCACAGAATTATTTATAAATCTCTTGTCTCTTACATGCATTTGGGTGATGTCATTTTAATGATTAGAATATTTTCCCTGCCACATTTGGGTCTGTAGTTATAATCATAATGGTTTATATTTTGAAACAATGTTTCCAGTGAATCAAACTGATTATGGTAAAAGGTCAGCTCCTGTGACATGGGGTGAGCCTATATCTGACTGAGAGAACAGAAACTGGGCAGACCACATTTGATTAGAGTAGTCACACAAGGGAAGAACTCAGTATTCCGAGATCTAGGATCAAATCACATTTGGGCCTAAAGATTTCTTTCTGTATCGTTGGAATCTTAATGAAAATATCAGAAAATATTCAAAATCTTTATATAGAATATAGCTGTTTTATAAATGTGGAAAACTCATTGAAGATATAAGTAAAGTTGAAGAGGCATCCTGAGAAAACCTAGCTTTTGATGTAATTATTATTTTCTCTTCCTGCTTCCCTTTTATCCTCCTAGATCATTTTTGCCAAAGTGAGTTTCCATATGTTTCATCTGAGTGAGTCACATTCAGAGAAATCATTCAAATTATCTGTGGGCACAGATACTTTTCTTTCATTTGTGACTCGAAGGTGGGTGGTTAGAAAGAGTTAAAAAGATGGGCTCTTCTCCAAATTCCAAATGCTTTGACTTGTTCTGATGCTCTGAGCTTTCTTTATCTCCAATTTTATTTTGACCAGAGGGAAATAGTCATAGTAAATTGCAAGGATTATTCAATTTCAGTCCACTTTAAGTGCCTTTAAAGAGAAACTGCACTCATGGCTTCTCAAGGGATAGGTGGTGCATTTTGCTATGGGTAAAGTGCCTGTTGAGAGGTTTTAAATCACATTTGTAGCTTGGGAGACTAATATTGAAGTCAGTTGTCTTCCTAAAAAAGTAAAGCCATCTGTGTCATTGATGGTACACAACACTAAGGGGGTGTGGAATGGAGTTATTTTAAAAATAATTCAAGGAGTATCTTTTTAAGGTATGTGCTTTGTACCACCTCCCTATGTCATATTATACTGATTAACCTGAAACACACAAATCCAATAAAGCAAAGGACTTAATATCTGCTTATAAAGAGTTCTTTTCTGTTAACAAAATTTACTGCTTTATCTAATTTTCAATGCTATAATTGAAGATTATCTTTATGAGTAAATATTTATAGAGCACTCAAGTCTAACTTATTTAAATGAGGCTTTTTATTTTTTGAATGAGGGGGATTTATTCTTGTGTTCTTTTCTTTATTGTTGATGCTTTCAGATAAATATCATGCGTTAAATATTTTATAGATGTGGCCACTAAGAGATTTTGTGCAATATCTCTATAGTCTCTTGGAAGACAATACATTGCCTATACCCTTATTGAGTACAACTTTTTTCTTTAATTGGATACTCTACTTAGTTTATTTTTTAGTTTTTTATATTTTATTTTTTTTAATTTTATTATACTACCATGAGATAGACAATTATCTGATGCTGGTATGGTAAGCTAACCAGCTTGTTTGGAATCTGTGACAATTGTTTATCTCTCATTTAGATTACCTACAGTTTATTCTAACTGGTATTTGGTTTTGTTCCAGGGAAAGGATAGGAATTGCAAAGATAGGAAGAAAAAAAAGCAGGAATTAAAGAAAACTGGAAGGAGGGAAGGTGAGAGAAAGGAGAGTTTAAAAAAACGTCAGATGCTCTAATCAAAATTCATGTCTATGATAGGAATGCAGATGAGATAGGGACAAGGTCCCATTTTTGTCTTTTGTATCTGTGAACGTCACTCAGTTGGACACATTTTTGTGGGCAATGTGAAACACTAAGGCACACCACTCCAACTTATTTCTTTAAATATTTCTATAATAAGTGAATCTACACTTTTTACGAAGATGAGACAGCTTATGTACAATTTGAGCTGTCTGTTCTCTCTGCTTCAATGGTCACTTTTATTTGGGTGGGAATACATGAGTTCCCCTTTCTTTCTTCCCATTAATGATTGGGATTTCCACTGTGGTTACTTTGGTAGTTCCAATAATGTTGCCTTATTTTTTAAAAAAACTTTTTAATGATTATTTTTTGCTCTTTTTTTTTTGGGTGGTCACATTGGCAATGACCAGGGGGTTACTCCTGGCTCTGCACTCAGGAATTATTCTTAGAGGTGCTTGGGGGAACATATGGGATGCCGGGGATTGAACCTGGGTCAGCTGCTTGAAAGGCAAATGACCTATCCACTGTGCTATCACTCCAGCCCCTGCCTTATTTTTATGAACTCAGAAAGCTTATTGTCACCAGCATAGAAGAACTGAGAAGTTGGAATATGAGTGTCACCTTAGATGGACATTAATCTCAGATACGTATTTCAATACTTATTTCTAAAGCCTCTTCAATTGATTGATAATAAACAGTGTTGGTGTAGATGTGAGGAAAAAGGGACACTCCTTCTGGACACTTCTCATAAACCTACAAATTTGAACTTCCATACCACTATCAATTCCACTTCTGGACATCTATACCAAGGGCCCCAATAAACAAAGATGAGCATTAGAATGATTAGATTCATATAAAAAAGTAAAAGCTAAAATAAATTTTGAACTTATGCTAGTGACAGGTATAAAAGTTTAGCAGTAATTAGGAACACATTATTAACACTGGTAACAGAAAGTGAGAGTTAGTCTTTAGTCTTTAACTGGTCTTTAGTAGTAAGCTTACCTACTGAGGAGGGCAGGGTGGGAAAAGGATGGGGGAAGGACACTGGGATAACAGTGGAGGCGAGCGGAAATTCTGGTGGAAGATGTAATGCTGGAATAGTTTATATATGACATCATCCCATTAAGATGCAAACCACAGTGGCTAATTTTTTGAGGTGTAGCAAAGAACTAAATTTCAATAGTCTGATGATAAGGGGATAAATATGAATTCACAGGAGGTAAGTTTTCTCTTGGATCACTATTTATTTTCTTTGTCAGTTTCTTTTGTTCTATTTTGGTGGTGTTGGAATCTAAGTCAGAGTCTCCAAGATACAAAGCAAGCACACGTCCAGTTCAGACCAGTAATGCTTAACTAAACTTACAGATCAGTAATGTTAACTAAAATTTACTAAAAGGACACTTGTTATAGATAATAATTACCTAATAAACACTTTATTTTGTGGGGTTTTGGTTCCTACTTGGCTGTGTTCAGGAGTTTTCCGTTGTTTTTGGGATTCCATCAGGAGTGACACGTGGCTTTTTGTCCAGAGTTCGTTCATGGTGTGATATGGGGAACCATAGATGGTGTAAGATTAAACCAGGTCTATATAGGAAAGGCAGCCACTCTCTGAACTCAAACACTTTTTATGATAATAATTATAAAGGTTGTAGAAATATTCCCAATCTGTATTGATTTTGTACTCTGCCACTTTATCTATTATTTCTAGGAGCATTTAGGTAGAGTTTAGGGTTCTCTAGGTATAATATCATATCATCTGAAAATAGTACAACTTGAATTCTTCCTTAATGTCCTTTTTCTTCCCTGATTGCTAAGGCAAGTACTTCCAGTACTATATTAAATAGAAGTGGTAAGAGAGGGCAGCCTGTCTTGCCCCAGATCTTAGGGGAGGCTTTCAGTTTTTCCCCATTGAGCATGATGCTCACTGTGGGCTTGTAGTAGATGGCATTTATTATATTGAGGAAGGTTCCTTCAATTACCATTTTTTTGACAGTTTTTATCATGAATAGGTATTGGATCTTATAAAATTCTTTCTCTGCAACTATTGATATGACCATATGGTTTTTATTTTTTTTCTCTGGTGGGGGCTTGTCACAGATCGAACCCGGGTCAGCCATGTGCAAGGCAGGTGCCCGACCTGCTGTGTTGTTGCCCCCAGCCCCACATATATGTCTGTATGTGTATATATCGGCAGAGCCTGGCAAGCTACCCGTGTCATATTTGATGTGCCAAATCTCAGTAACAATTATAGACCTCATTCCCATGACCTGATGGAATGATTTGAGGCTCTTCATGTTCCTGGAGTGAACAGATGCCCTGGGCTAAACTTGCTTGTGACAGGACGTATGGAAATGTTACTGGTGCCCGCTCGAGCAAATCGATAATGAACGGGGAAGACAGTGATACAGTGATACAGTGATGCTCTCTTATTGATAACTCATTGATATGTAGATTGATTTGCAGATGTTAAACCATCCTTGCATTCCTGGGATGACTCCTACTTGGTCACTTGATCACTTGAATTCCGTTATTCATCGATTTGCTTGAGCGGGCGCCAGTAACATTTACATTGGACCCTATCATGTGCCAATGTAGCCCAATGGCATCTAGTTGATTCAGGAATATGAAGAGCCTCAAACCATTCATTCAGGGTCTTGAAAAGGAAGTCTGACCTTCTTGTAGGTGGCCGGCCACGTGATCTTTTGACATCCGTGGGATCCAGTCAGTAACGGCTCTAGTCCAGCGGTTGTCTAAAATTGCATTACATGTCAAGCCCATCTGATTTTTGATGCCTTGGCAAACGAGAGAGTGTCCCTGATTCTGGAATACCTACGGAGGTCAGAAGTCTGTATTCCTTCTCTCACTTGAGTGAGGCATGGTATTCCAAGCATAGCTCTTTCAATTCCTCTCTGGGAGACCCGAATAGCATTCTCATCCTGCTTTCATAGGGCCCAGGTCTCTGAGGCGTATGTTAATGCAGGGAGAACGGTGGAGTCAAAGAGATGTGTCCGGAGCTGCAGGTTCTTTGCCCTTTTAGATATTTCTTCAATGCCTTTGAAGGCATTCCATGCCGCTCTCTTCCTCCTGCCCAGCTCAGGTTTTAGGTTGTTCATCATGTTGACTTCTTGAACTAGGTACACATAACTGCTGCATTCAGAGATGTTTGTTCCATTGAGAATGAATGGGGCCTAAGGAACTAGTTCATTTTTCTTGAACATAGTTTTCTTCAGATTCAGCTGTAGACCTATCTTTCCACATTCTCGGCCGAAGTCAGCCAGCATATGTGCCGCTTGGCTAATGTTTGGTGTAATTAGAACGATGTCATCAGTGAAGCGGAGGTGGTGTAGTTGCTGACCATCTATCTTCACTCCCATTCCTTCCCATTCTAATTGTTGCTTGATGTTCTTGAGGGTGGCGCTGAAGAGTTTTGGTGAAATGGTATCACCCTGTCGAACCCCTCTTTTGACATCAGAGATCACTTCTTTGTAGAATGCTGAGATCCTGGTGGTGAATCCGTAATACAGATCATGAAGGATCTTGATTATTGGGTTTGAACACCCTGTTTGACTAGGGCTTCGATGACTGCTTCAGTCTCCACAGAATCAAAGGCTTTCTTTAAATCAATGAACGTGAGACAGAGCAGCATCTTGTACTCCCTACAAACCTCGATGAGCTTGGTTTCTGTGTGGATATGGTCGATTGTGCTGAATCCTTTCCGGAAGGCAGCTTGCTTGCATGGTTGTCCTTCATCTAGTGTTCTGCCAATCCTGTCAGGATGATTTGTGTAAACAGCTTGTAGATGACGGACAACAGGCAGATGGGGCAATAGTTGCCGATGTCATGAATGTCTCCCTTCTTGGACAGTAGAACTGTCCTGCTGGTTTTCCATTGGGATAGCACCTTGATTTCGGACAGGTAGCATGTGAAGAGCCGAGCTAGTGTATTGATGAATACTGATGGCAGATTCTTCAGGTGTTCGGGTCTGACTTTGTCTTGGCCTGGTGCTGTTCCCTTCTTTACCGATGACATGGCATGTCGGATTTCAGAAGGGAGAATGTTGGGAATGTCATATCCATCCTGTAGAATTTGGTATGTGGGCAGGTGGATGTGGCTATAAAGAGATTTGAATAAAAGTCCTGGATAATTTTCTCCATTGCCTTTCTGGAAGATGTGATAGATCCGTCAGGGTGTTGGAGGGCAGTCATCTTGGTCTTATAGTTGGCGAAGGACAGATGGGCGGTGGGAATGCTTTTCCCTGGCTTCTGCTGCATCTTTCAGTATTTCTGCTCTTCTCTCTTTGAGGTCTTCTTTTTATCACTTCTCTGCACCGTTTATCAAGATTGGACGTTAACATTTGGTCTTCTGAGGCTCGAGACTTGCCACATTGGCGAATGAGCTCGAGAGTTTCTGAAGACAGGCATCCTTTTGTGTCTTTCTTTCTCTCGGCATTCTTCGGCGCAATCATGGAGGTGCTGAACCAGTCGGTTGTATTCTTCATAGATGTCATCAATGGTGGTATCTTCCCATGTCGCTGCAATGGTGCCAAAGAGTTCCCTGTTGGAGGTCTTTCTGGGAGTTCCCTTCTTAAACTTTGCAGCCTTTTCTCCCCGTTGCGGGAAGTAGAATTTTGCATGAAGGAGACGGTGGTCCGATCCTGTTTGGAATTTGGGGATGACAGCAACATCGGTCAGACAAAACCATCTACTGTAGATGATGTGGTCAATTTCATTGTGGAACTGTCCACCAGGAGATTCCCATGTCCAGCGTTTCGCTTCAGCCTTCTGGAAATGTGAGTTCCCATGAATGGTCTTGGTGGACATGATGAACTCAGATAGTCTCTCACCCTGTTCATTCCATTCTAGGCCATGAGTCCCTATGTGGAGTTCTTCAGCTGATCTTCTCGGTCCTATCTTGGCATTAAAATCACCGACTATGATCTTGTAGAAGGTGTGATCTTTTTTATAGAACTCATCCAGTTCCATGTAGAATATCTCAATTTCATCTCCTTTGTATGTGGATTTTGGTGCGTAGACAATGAAAATAGAAATTGCTGGCAGTGGGCCACATCTCCTCAAGCGTTATCATCCTATCCAGTTTGTTAGGCATTCAAATGAATCAATGTTGATGGCCATGTTCATGTTTACAAGGACACCAATGCCACCGATGCCTCTTTTGTCGCTTGTTCCAAGGAACGATTTTTCTCTGGTGTCAAATACAGCATGATGAGACTGATGCCTTCTCGTCTCAGTCAGATCAGTGATGTCATACTTGATCTTTTGCACTTTCACCATCACATCCTCAATATATGCTTCCGATGCCAGCATATTTGCATTGAAAGTACAGATAGTCATTTTGTCCTTCTTCGGTTTTGCAGCCTAGGATGGCAGTGCAATTTTATCAGGCAAGTGCTTTTTTGCCTTTCTTACTGCTGCCGTATTAAAGGTTCTTTCTGGGTCAGGAAAATAAACATTTTTGTTACTGGTTTTGGCATATCGAATACGCATCCAACAGCTTGCCAGGCTCTGCCGTGCGGGCGCTATACTCTCATTACTTTGTGGGTCTCTCTCAGAGGGGTGGGTAGAATATTTACACCAATTTGGAGGTAAATTGCGTGCCGCACAGTGGCTGCGTACAATGGGGAAAGCTGGTTTCTGCTCTGCTGGGTGTATCTGTGTCTGTGGCTCAAGCATTCCTGGGCTTGAAATACTTTCCTCTGATGGGCGGGTCTCTGCAGGGTGGGTCCTTGTAGGTCCTACTTGGTCATGGTGTATAATCTTTTGCAAGTATTACAAGAGGTTGATCAATCTTGTTTATTTTTCAAAGAACCAGGTCTTGGTTTCGTTGATCTTTTGGATAGTTTTTTTTGGGATTCCATCCTATTGATTACTGCTTTAAGTTTTATTATTTCGTTCTTTCTGCGTGTGTTGGACTCCTTTTGCCCGATCACTTTCTAAGATCTTAAGGTATGAAGTCAAACAGTTTCTGATGACCATTTCTTCTTTTTCTGATTAATTATTGAAGAGCTATGAACTTTCCTCTTAACAGTGCTTTAGCTGTATCCCAAAGTTCTGGTAATTCATGTCTTGAGTCTCATTCAGTTCCAGGAATTTTTTGGATTTCCTCTTTGATTTCTTTTTAACATACTGGTGTTCAGCAGTGTGCTGTTTATTTTCCAGGTGCTTCTTATGACTCTTACTTTTTGTGTGTTAATAACTTCTATTTTCAGTGCATCGTGGTCTGAAAAATAGTTGACACAATTTCTATCTTGATTTTATGGAGGTATATTTTGGGGCTCAGCATGTGATCTCTCTTGGAGTATGACCTTCACTGTCCATTCTGACCATTTTCAGCCTGAAGTCTATGTTTTCGGATACTAGTATCACCACCCCAGCTGTTTTTGGAGGGGTTGTTTTAGTGAAGGATTGTTTCCCAGCTTTCAACTTTGAGCCTGTCTTTGCTCTGATTGCTCAGATGCATTTCCTGAAGGCAGCAGAATGGTGGGTTCAAATTTTTTATCCTTTTTGCCACTCTTTGTCTCTTAAAGGTGCATTTAGATTTTTGACCTTGAGAGAGGTTATGTCATGAGATTTTGTTCCATCTTTGTATATAAAGTTTGTTGTGCTTTTGGGTTTTGTCTTGTCTTAGAGTAGGTCTCTCAGTACTTCATTTAAAGTTGTTTTTGAGTCTATGAAGTCCCTGAGCTGTTGTTTATGCACAAATCTGTGTATTTGTTCTTCAAATCTGAACAAGGGTCTAGCCGATTCAAGAATTCTTGGTGAGGCCTTAATTTCATTGAGTTTTTTTTCACTATATCTCACCACTGACTTCGAGCTTGGAGAGTCTCTTTTGATAGGTCTGCTGAAAGTTGAATGGATGCTCCTCTGTATAAAATTTCCTTTGTTGATCTTGCTGCTTTAGAGTTGTGTTTTTATCTACAGCATTCTTTATTCTGACTAGGAAATCTCTTGGAGTTTTTTTTTATTGGGTTCTCTTTTCATTGGTATCTCTTTTCATTGGCTTCTAAGATCTAGATGCCTCCATCCTTTAACTCAGAACTTTTGTGCAAGGATTTTTTTTTAACTGTACCTATTTCCTTGGGGTTGCCTTCCTGTTCCTCTGGGTGTCTGATGATTCTTATATTTTTCCTCCTGAATTCATCCTCATTTTCTGTCACCCGGTGCTGATCCATATTTCGGTCTTTTTTCATCTGTTGCATTTCCTTGAGTGCTTTCTGCAATTCATCCTCATTCTCACTTAATCTGTCTTCCACTGAAGTCATCCTGCTGTTGAGAGGCCCCACTGAGTTTTTCAGTTCAGCTACTGAGTTTTTGATGATATTTCTGTTTGTAGTGCTCTCATTTCTGCTTTCATTTCCTCTAGTAATTTATTGACTACATTTTCAACTACTTCATTTATATCCTTCTATATTTTATTGGAAATTAGTTCCATTTTGTCACTGAGCTCATTTAACATACCATTTCTTCTCTGAATTATTTTTCAGAGAGATTACGTATGTGTGTATTCTTTTGAATCTTCAGGGTTGTTCTCTTCACCCAACTTTGAGGTGGGGATTCTGGTTTTCCTATATGTAAAAATGAAAGAGAAAAACGATCCCATTTTCAATTGTGCCACAGATAATCAAATATATAGGAATCAGTTTGATGAAGAATGTAAAGGATCTCTACTAAGAAAACTATAAAACATCGCTCTGAGAAATAAAAGAGGATCCGAGGAAATGGAGACACATTCCTTGCTCATGGATTGGGAGAATTAACATTATCAAAATGGTAATACTCCCTAGAGCTTTATACACAATCAATGTTGTCCCTATAAGGATACCCATGACGTTCTTCAAAGAAAGTGACCAAACACTGCTGAACTCTGTATGGAACAATAACCCCCCAAGAATAGCTAAATTAATCCTTGGGAAAAGATGATGGGAGATATAACTTTCCCCCAACTTCAAGCTCTACTACAAAACAGTTGTAATTAAAACAGCATGGTGTTGGCATAGAGACAGACTTGTAGATCCCACGGAATAGAACAGAATAGTCTGAAACACACTCTAAAATATACAATCACTTAATCTTTGATTAAAGAGCAAAAATATAAAGTGGAGAAAAGAAAGCCTTTTCAAGAAATGGTACTACTAGGAAAACTGGGCAGCTATGTGTAAAAAATATGAACTTAGACCTCCTTCTAACACCATGCACAAAAGTCAGATCAAAATAGATTAAAGATCTCAACATCACATATGAATCTATAAGGTACATTGAAGAAAAACATAGGAAAAATGCCCTGACATCAAAACTAAAGGCATCTTAAAGATAAAACACCATTTACAAAACAAATAGAAGCAAAGATAAGCAAATGGGATTATATAAGACAGAAACTCTTCTGCACCTTTAAAGAAATGGTGGCCAAGCTACAGAGACAACCCACAGACTGGGAAAGAATATTAACCCAAAACCCATCAAGGATATATCAGGCACTGGTAAAACTTTACAAAGAAAACAGCCAACCCCATCAAAAATGAGGAGAAGATATGAACAAAAGCTTTGACAAGGAAGAAATTGGAATGGCCTAAATACATATGAAAAAGTGTTTTTCACCATTAATCATGAGGTAGATGCAAATCAAAACAACAATGAGGCATCATCTAACACTACAGAGACTGGCTCACATCCAAGCATGCAAGAACATGGTGCTGGGGTGGATGCAGGGAAAAAGGGACTCTCATCCACTGTTGGTGGGAATACCGACTAGTCTAGCCCTTTTGGGGGCACTCAGGAATTCGGCACAGTTTTAAAAGGCTTTACTATCACAGGTTCTGATATACAATCCAAGAATAGGAAACATCCCAGACAGTTGGCTGGGCCCTGATCACGAGTAGGCCAAGATGGCTGCCACCACTTTGTTGAAGCCCAACAGAGAATGGAGAGACAGAGCCAAAGGAGGTCAAAATGGCAAAAAGGGGCCCTTTTCCTTTCTTCCAACTTATTTTATAGATAGAAATCCTCCAAAACTTCCCAGTCCGGCCCATCATGGGCTGGGCTATCTAGAGATGAATTCAGGTAAACAACCCTATTGAAATGTAGCATTTCAGGTGGGCCTTTTGGCTTTACAAGCTGATTCAAAGCCTCCCTAGCTGAGCTGGGAGAGGCTGAAAGCTAAGTGTAGCTGGAGCTTAAAGTGGGGCATGCCACCCAACAGTTGTCATTCTATCCTTTGTAGCAACCTTAGTGTTGTTGAAGTGTCACAAACTCACAGAGAAATCAGATGACTGTAAAGGAACATCAGAGAAACCTACCTCCCACTTTATAATGGGGGTTAAGCACTGTTATAAAGAAACAATAGTTATGCGAGAAGATACCCTCCTACTCCATGTATGGGATGCCAGAGCCCCACCTGATAGGATGTGCAGATGACCTTAAGAGGTCTCCACCATGCCTCCCTATTTTATGATAGAGCCAAGCCCCACTTATGGAAGGGGAGATATCCCGGGACTGAGCAGTCAAAGTACTTTTTGCTGACAACCCACAACCGGAACAATGGGTAAATAAAGGAATTCACCAACATCAATGAAGGGGAATAAAGTTCAGTTAGAT
The DNA here is from genome assembly GCA_021461705.1 of Cryptotis parvus. Taxonomy (NCBI): domain Eukaryota; kingdom Metazoa; phylum Chordata; class Mammalia; order Eulipotyphla; family Soricidae; genus Cryptotis; species Cryptotis parvus. The sequence goes on from JAJIBD010024134.1 coordinate 31,117, forward strand.
TCCTCAACCACATAAGTTTATTTATTTATTTGTCAGAAGAATTTAGATTTTTAAAAATTATCCTAAAAGTAGAATTCTTTCAATGTTTAGTGATCTGAAGATAAACTTGAAGAAAATCTGATGATGAAAAATCAAATAATCTACTCAAATAGAAACAAAAAGCTGAAGAATATTATACCAAGTCTTATAAATAGAATATATGAACCTGAAAATAAAATCAGTGACATTGAAGCCAAAATATACACCATCATTAATAAAGGAGAGGTCATAGAAAATAAATTGAGGGCAAGTGTGGAAAATTTAAGAGATACTGCTGACAATACCAGAAAGAACCTCAGAAATATCCAGATCTTTGATGGAGAAGAAAGGCGGAAAGGGAAAACATGGCCAGTTGAATTAATAATCACTGTATCACTGTATCACTGTCTTCCCATTAATCATTGATTGGCTCGAGTGAGCACCAGTAACATCTCCATATGTTCTGTCTCATGCAAATAGAGCCCAAGGGCACCTGCTTGCTCCAGGAACATAAAGAGCCTCAAACCATTCCATCAGGTCATGGGAATGAAGTCTAAAATTGTTACTGGTATTTGGCATATCAAAAAATCTGTGCACCAATGAGGAGTCCCAAAATATACCAATAAATAAAAGTAAAGTCAGCTAGAATGATACCAAGATACACTATAATAAAAATTACAAGGTCCAAAGACAGATTTAGCCTTCCTTAAGTGGCAATGGAGAATCAAATTCTTATATAGTCCACCCCCTTCCCATAGCATTTTGGGGCTAAAACATAGTGCAGGGGTTAAGGCATATGCCCTGCATGCCACCAACCTCTTCTTGATCCCCAGTACTAATATGGCTTTCTGATCATTACCAGGGAGTGATTCATGAGCACAGAGATAAGAATAAGCCTTAAGATCTGCTGGATATGATACCCCTATCCCCCAAAAACAAAAACATAACAAGTTTTCTTAAAAGCACAAGTTTCTGAAATGAAACAATACAAGCAAGAAAGGACAGGAAAGGCAGAGTAACATAAAAATTGAATGAAGGGCTGGAGTGATAGTACATTGGGAGGGCATGTGCCTTGCATGCAGATGACCTGGGTTCGATTGTCAGCATCCCATATGGTCCCCTGAGCACTGACAGGAATAATTCCTGAATGCAGAACCAGGAGCAACCCCTGAGCATTGGCAGGTGTGAACAAAAAGTAAACAAAAAATAATGAACTGAAATAAATAGCCAAGGGTTTGCTACACTGCATGCTTATCATTCATATTTGCAAAAGTAATTAAAATATTCTTAGACAATATCTGGGGGCATTTGTTGCATACAAACCAGCTTTTTCAGTTTAGTTATAGTACTACTATAAAAGCAAAGGTCAAGCTTTATTTGAGGCAGATTTAAGGCATCACCAAAATAAATAAACAAAAGTTCTCAGATATATTGCAAAAAAAAATCCTTAAAATTAGTAATTTTTGCTTATATATGAATATATGCATATATGAGTGCATGTATAAATATATATTATTCTATTAGCTTATATGACTATTTTATTACAAATGTTGCATTTATGGATATATGTTCTACTATATAATGGTTTATTTTTATTTATTCATTTGTATATTTTATGGGAAATTTGTGACTTAATATATGTGACTTTTGAATCATTAATGTTTGATGTACAAGTTGTGAGTCGGTATTGAATCATTTTTGGTAAATCTTCAGAGACTTTTGAAATGAGAAAATTGTTGACCACCAAAAATTTTTCAAATAATTATTTTGAAAAAATTATTTTCAAATAATATTTCTATTATTTGAACAATCCTGTGGGCTTTAAAACTTTTTACATTCTGCTAGGAATGTGACACTGCTTCCAGTTAGATCATTTGCAATGCTGGATTCTGAGGCTTAAACTGCTTGGGAGATGATAACCACATTTTGATTATAATATTCTGAGACACTCAAAATATGGTATTGTTTCATTTTAGTAGACCCACAACTAATTTTAGCAGACCCATAACTAATTCAATACTCTTCAGTGACTGACTAAAATATTTTTCATCCTAAATATTTAGAGTATTTGATTTATAAAATTCTGTCTGGTGCAATGATATCACAAATGAGTAATACTGTATGTCCCAAATTCAAAGACTGACAGTTGGAAAAGAGCAGCATAAAATGTTTGGTTTCAGTGCGATTTACTAATGCAGCAGCTATAAAGCCCAGATGCCAAATGTCAAGTATAATTTTAGAGCAGAAAAGCACTAATGCAGCAGAATGCTTTGCCTGGTAGGTGATACTCTTCAGGTCAATAGAGACATAGGAAGGAAATTATGTCATGGAAAAAAACTAGTGAAAAACATTAATAACCCTTAGAACATATGAAAATTAATAATATGCAGAGCATGAAGAATATCAAGACTTTTCAGCTTATAATAGCCTTCTGCTGATTCTCAGTATGGCACCAAAAAGCCAGAGAGAAAAATGCATACAGCAAATTTCCTAGGTTCATGACAAACACTACAAATAAATTAATTGTGAGGAATTATTGACAGTCATATGAAAACAGAGTGAGTATGGAGCTTGGGTCATACCATATTTTTCTCCTTAGTTATTCTAATTGGTCTTGAACAAAATGATTTTCCCTGATTACTTTAGTAGAGTTTTATTTTTATTAAGATTTAATGTAGTTTTGCATCTTTAAAACCATGAAACATATGCACACCGCAAAGACCGAGTATTAAGAAAGACTTCCATCACAAGACAACTAAATTGGTCAGTTTCTCTTGACACCCAGCATTAAGAAATCAAAAAAGAATTCATAGCAGAGGATGGAGAAACTCATTCCTTAAATGACACAACTCTTTAAGAACAGAGAATGGTGTGGGGAAAAAGAAGGGTGAAGAAAGGGGAGAACTAATCCACTTGAAACATATGCATATGGTCACATTACTCATTCATTCTTACCTATATTTTCTTGAAATGACATTACTTTGAGTAAAATGGATTTAGTGCAATCCCAAATCACAGGAGTGTTATTTCTTCAATGACAGAGTTCTCCAATTAGGGGGAAAAAATGTCTTCAGGGACTGGGTAAAAATACACTCAACAGTGACATATCTGATTTTTTATACTAATTTACCATAATTGAATCAGAACTTCAAAATCCTTGAACTCTGTCTTCTGTTTAACCCCAAGACCTTATTGGCAAGCAGGATGCTTTCTAGAAAGAGGACCAGACCAGAAAGCTTTTAGCTGACAATGAGTTCAAAAGCAACAGATCTGCATATAATAATCCTGAGGCCTTGAAAAGTCATTGGAGTATTGGGAGATCACCAGCACACATTTTCAATTATTAATACATGTTTAACAATTAAAGAAAAACATATTGATAGGTTATTAAGGTAATTAATTATTTATTTTTACAAAGTAGAGAGTAGAAAATAGAACAAGTACAATGGATATGACTCAGACACAAGGCTATTATACAGAAAATGCCATTATCTTTTGCTTGTCTGATGTTAAGTCACATTTGATGTGAAGACTCCATCCTATGGGGCCAGTGCAAAAAATTTATTTTTGTTTTTTTCTTGTTGTGGGGCTACATCTTTTGGTGGTCAGAGCTTACTCCTGGCCTGGGCTCAGAGATTGCTCCTCATGGGGGATGGGGATCAAATCTGCTGAGGTACTTGCAGAGCAAAGGCCCTACACCCTATGCTTTCTCTCCAGTCCTTCTAGAGCGGAAATTTAATCTCAGGTGTCATTAGGATTGTATTTTGTTTTGATAACCCTATTTGAGCCCCAGCATCACATATGGTTCCCTGAGCACCACTAGGTATGATGCCTGAGCTCAGAACCAGGTGTGCTCACCCCATATAAACAACTTAAAATCAAAACAAAAAATATGTGATTAAAAAGAGTTTCTAAATAGCACACAGGGAGAATTGAAGAAAGAGTTTAGTGCCAGGGTAATCATTTTGTCAGCAACTAGTGTTTGCCTGACTATGGCACAATTTAAAGACAAAAGGAAAATGTTACCTGTATATGACAACTGAAGTATACAGAAGACTAACTGAATCTCTGAGTCAAGAAAATTCTTATTATATACCCTCTGAAACAGCAATATCTTTTCTATTTAGCCATTAACAAGGACCATTATTAAATAATTATTGTACTAATTCTTAAGGTTTGCCTGTCATGCTAGCTCTAAGACTACATATTTGACTTCTTCACTCCTATCATCACAAAATTTATCAAAGAATACATAGTAGGTGCTCAATAAATAGTTGACTGAATGAATGATTCTAATAATGTGAAGTCTTAATTCAAAGGATACCTCCTGTCACTTGAGCACAGAGTATCATCTCTTATTTGTTTGGCCTCTAATATTCATTTTTCTAGCACTAACCCATCGTCATTGAGCATGAAAGGTCTAGTACTTATTTCCCCAGGAGAATTGCTTTTGCAAGCCTCCACTGGCCATTTGCAGAATCTTGGAGAACAGTCCAACTCACACTCCTCTGTGTCCCTTAGTAGTAACACTGAACTTTCATTCTAATGTGACTTTCATGCTTATCACTATCACTATCTATCTTCCCGTTCATCATCGATTTGCTCAAGCGGGCACCAGTAACATCTCCATAAGTCCTGTCTCATGCTAGTAGAGCCCAAGGGCATCTGCTTGTTCCAGGAACATAAAGAGCCTAAAACCTTTATATTAGGTCATGGGAATGACCTAATATAATTAGTTGTATTTGGCATATCAATTATGACATGGGTAGCTTGCCAGGCTTGTCGTGCGGGTGGCATAGTCCCTGTAGTCACCTCTAAATACAGCATTTATTATTTTTACAAAATTTTTTAAAAAATTTTTTATTATACCACCGTGAGACATACAATTACAAAGGTGTTCATAATTGGTTCTTGGTGATACAGTATTCCAGCACCCATATCCCTCCACAGTGCCCCAATTGAAACACCAATGTACCACACCCCCTCCCACTTGCCCCAGGCTGCCTCAATAGCAAGTACCCCAGTTTCCTCTCTTTCTCTCTCTATCTCTGAATCTCTCTCTCCCTCTTCTTTTACACATTGTGGCTAGCCCTGCAGATATTTAGAGTTTATCACTTAAATCTCTTTGTGTATATTCAATGGTGAGTTTTAGTCTGCCATTACCAATTCAAACACTTAGTAAACACTGGTATTTATTTATATCCTATTAATGAATGCAGTCATTCTATATCTGTCCTTTTCCTTCTGACTAATTTCACTCAGCATGATAGTCTCCATGTCCATCCATTTGCAGGTAAATTTCATAATTTCATCTTTTCTCATTGCTGCATAGTATTGCATAGTGCAGATGTACCACAGTTTCTTTAGCCAGTCCTCTGTTCTTGGGCATTTAGGTTGTTTCCAGATTCTAGCTATAGTGAATAGCACAGAGATGAATAAAGAAGTACAGATAGTGCTTCTGCTATGTGTTTTTCCCTCTCTCTGGTATAATCCCAAGAGTGCTACTGCTGGATCAAATGGAAGCTCAATATCTAGTTTTCAGAGGAATGCCCATATTATTTTCAAAAGGGCTGGACCAGTCGGCACTCCCACCAACAGTGGATGAGAGTCCCTTTTTCCCCACATCCATGCCAGCACCGGTTGTTCTTGCTGTTTTGGATGTGTGCCAGTCTCTGAGGTGTGAGATGGTACCACATTGTTGTTTTGATTTACAACTCCCTGATGATTAAAGATGAAGAGCACTTTTTCATATGCCTTTTGGCCATTCAATTACTTCTTTTTTGGAAGCTTCTGTTCAATTATTGTCCCCATTTTTTTGTTGGGGTTGGCTGTTTTTACTTGTGAAGGGCTACCAGTGCCTGATATATCCTGGATATTAACCCCTTGTCAGATGGGTATTGGGTGAATATCCTTTCCCTTCTGGATTGTCTTTGTATCTTGGTCACCGTTTCTTTTGAGGTGCAGAAGCTTTTTAATTTTATATAATCCCATTTGTTTATCTTTGCTTCCATTTGCTTGGTCAGTGGTGTGTCTTCTTTAAAGATATTTTTAGTTTCGATGTCATAGAGTGTTTCTCCTATGTTTTCTTCAATGTACCTTATAGATTGAGGTCTGATGTTGAGATCTATAATCCATTGTAATCTGACTTTTGTGCATGGCGTTAGAAGGAGGTCTAAGTTCATTTTTTTACATGTAGCTGCCCAGTTTTCCCAGCACCATTTGTTGAAGAGGCTTTCTTTGCTCCACTTAATATTTTTTTGCTCCTTTATCAAAGATTAAGTGGTTGTATATTTGAGAGTGTTTCAGGATTTTCAGTTCTATTCCATAGGTCAAGGGGTCTGTCTCTATACCAATACCACACTGTCTTAATTACATATGCTCTGTAGTAGAGCTTGAAGTTGGGGGAAAGTGATACCTCCCATCTTCTTTTTCCCAAGGACTGCTTTAGCTATTCATGGAGTTTTATTATTCCATACAAATTTCACGAGTGTTTGTTCAATTTCTTTGAAGAACGCATGGGTATCTTTATAGGGACCACATTGAATCTGTATAAAGCTCTAGGGAGTATTACCATTTTGATAATGTTAATCCTTCCAATCCATGAGCAGGGACTGTGTCTCCATTTCCTCAGGTCCTCTTTTACTTCCTGAAGTAATGTTCTGTAGTTTTCTTTGTAGAGATCCTTTACATTCTTTGTGAAACTGATTCTTAGGTATTTGATTTTCTGCGGCACAATTGTGAATGACATAGTTTCTTTAATGTCCCTTTCTTCTCTTTTGCTGTTTGCATATAGGAAGGCCATTGACTTTTGGGTATTGATTTTGTACCGTGCCACTCTCCTATAGGAATATATTATTTCTAGGAGCCTCTTGGTAGACAATTTCAGGCTTTCCAGGTATAACATCATGTCATCTGCAAATAGTGACAACTTGGCTTCTTCCCTTCCTATCCGGATGCCCTTAAATGTCTTTTTCTTCCCTGATTGCTATGGCAAGTTATTCCAGTACTATATTGAATAGAAGTGGTGAGAGTGGGCAGCCTTGTCTTGTCCCTGATCTTAAGGGGAAGGCTTTCAGTTTTTCCCCATTGAAAATGATGCTCACTGTGGGCTTGTAGTAGATGGTCTAGATTATCTTGAGGAAGGTTCCTTCAATCCCCATTTGACGGAGGGCTTTTTTCATGAATGGGTGTTGAGTCATGTCAGATGCCTCCTCTGCATCTATTGATATGATTATATGGTTTTTATTTTTCTTTTTGTTGATATTATGTATTATGTTGATTGACTTGCCGATGTTAAACCATCCTTGCATTTCCTGGGATGAATTCCTCTTGGTCGTGGTGTATAATCTTTTTGATGACTCACTGGATTCTATTTGTTAGTATTTTGTTGAAGATCTTAGTATCTGTGTTCATCAGGGAGATTGGTCTGTAGTTTTCCTTTATTGTGACATTTATGTTTGCTTTGGGTGTCAGGGTGATATGTGCCTCGTAAAAGCTATTTGGGAGTGTTTCTGGTCTTCAACTTGCGCGGTAGAGCTTAAAAAGGTATCCGAGTAGGTCCTCTTTAAATGTTTGGTAGAATTCACTGGTGAATCCATCTGTACCTGGGATTTTGTGTTTGGGGACACTTTTTGATTACCGATTCCATCACCTTGATGGAGATAGGTTTGTTGAGATATTCTAAATCTTCTTGTTTCAGACTTGGTAGGCTATAGAAATTTGTCCATTTCTTCTAGGTTCTTTTGTTTCGTGGCATACAGGCTCTCATAGTAATCTCTGATGATCTTTTAAATTTCTGTAGTTTTTGTTGTCATGTCACCGTTTTCATTTCTAATTCTATTTATTTGGGTTTTCTCTTTTCCTTTTCTTACAAGTCTTGCAAGTGGTTTGTCAATCTTGTTTATATTTTCAAAGAACCAGCTTTTTGGTTTCGTTGATCTTCTGGTTTGTTTTTAGACATTCCAACTCATTGATTTCTGCTCTAAGTTTTATTATTTATTTCTTTCTGTTTGTGTTGGGCTCCTTTTTGTTGATCTCTCTCTAAGATCTTAAGTTGTGAAGTCAGACTGTTTGCTATGGCCTTTTCTTCTTTATGATGAATGCTTGAAGAGCTATGAACTTGCCTCTTAACACTGCTTTTGCTGTATCCCACAAGTTCTGGTAATTCGTGTCTTCAGTTTCATTTGTTTCCAGGAATCTTTGGATTTCCTCTTTGATTTCTTTTATGATTTGCTGGTTGTTCAGCATTGAGCTGTTTAGTTTCCAGGTACTTTGTATTAGTCTCCATTTTTGTGTACAATTAACTTCTATTTTCAGTGAATCATGGTCTGATAAAATAGTTGGCACAATTTCTATCTTCTTGATTTTATGGAGGTATGATTTATGGCTCAGCATGTGATCTATTTTGGAGTATGTTTCATGTGAACTGGAGAAGGAAGTGTATTCAGCTTTTTGGGGATGAAATGCCCTGTATATGTCTAATACAGCATTTATTGATGAACAGCGTGGCTCGCAATAGGCTCATCTGCTGGGTGGAGTTCTGATGAGATGTTAGTCTGGATGTGGAAAATGGCGGCCCTCATGTTTGGGGTAGTCGTCTGCTTGTTGCAAGGCTCTGTTTGGGTGACCGGGCCAGGGCTAGAACCCGCCATCCTTCCCGGCGCCTCATAAGTGGCTGGGCCCAGGGAGAGCTAGTAGCATTTCATGCTTATAGAAAACATTTTAGAATTAAATATTATCTTGCTCAAGTTTTTTCACAGGAAATTTAATAAGAATTGATTTACCTGAAATGATTGGTAGATACCTGGTACTAAACAATGTATGCATTTCTGGGGGAATACATTTTGTAAAACTACAGAGTTTACAAATACATTTTGTGAAAGTGCAGGGTTCTTGGAGATATTAGGATTGGGAGAAACCTACACTATAAACATTGCTAATGAAAATGAGAAATACTTCCCTTGATACAGAATTTAGAAGTGGTAGTAACTGGAGATCTCAGGGGAAGCCAAATTGCACAAAACTAATAGAACACAGATGTAGGCCTGTAGAAGAAAGTGATCGAGATGAGCCCCTGTCTTTGCAGTGCTGAAAGGCTGCTGCTGCTGCTGCTGCTGCTGCTGGAGCTGGAGGAGGAGTCTGGGCAAGGACACTAATTAAGATGTGTACTGGATTCCAGGAAAACAGGCACCTGTTTATGTAGCAGCTCAACTTAGGGCTCATTCCTTTGCTGCTAGGTGTTCATTATATCCAATTGATTAATAATGTTGAGATATGCACGACGTCCTTATTGATTTTCTGCCTTCTAGATCTGCCCATTTCTGAAAGAGAGATGATAAAACTCCAATGCCATCTGTTTATTTTTGTAGTGCCATCCCTTTTGCCTCAAGTAATTTGTCACATTGTTGTTAGACATGTACAGGTTAATAATTGTAATATCTTCTTGATGGATGGCCCCCTTTATCTTGTCATTTTCTCTTTATATCTGATAACTACTTGTTTTTGAATTCTGCACTGTATGAAAAAATACAATTTCTCCTACTTTTAGTAGTGCTATCATGGCATACCTTTATTCAACCCCTTAACTTTAAATCTGGCATTATCTTTATTAAATTTTTTTTAATTTTATGTTTTTATACCACCGTGAGGACTGGCTTTATAGCTCAGCGGTTACTTTGTGATACCACCGTGAATTATACAATTACAAAGATGATCATGATTGGGTTTCACAGTGTTCCAGCACCCATCCCTCCACCAGTACACATTTCCCACCACCAATGTCACCAGATTCCCTCATCTCTCCCCCAGCCTGCCCCTATAGCAGGCAATTTTCCCTCTTCTCTCTCTCTCTTCTCTCTCGTTCTTTCTCTCACTCTCTCTCCTTCTCTTACGCATTGTGGCTTGCCCTACATACATTTAGGGATTATCCTGTAAATAATTTGCCTATAATCAATGCTCAGTTCTACTCTAGTGTAACTGTTTCCAACAATTAGTAGAAAACTTATATATATATTGTGTGTGTGTGTGTGTGTGTGTGTGTGTGTATATATATGTATATATATATCACTTGATCACTTGAATCCCGTTATTCATCAATTTGCTCGAGTGGTGCCAGTAACATTTTCATTTGACCCTATCACGTGCCAATGTACCCAATGGCATCTGGTTGATTCAGGAATATGAAGAGCCTCAAACCGTTCCTTCAGGGTCTTGACAAGGAAGTTTGACCATCTAGTAGGTGGGCGGCCACGTGATCTTTTGACATCCCTTGGGATCCAGTCGGCAATGGCTCTACTCCAGCAATTGTCTCCAAATCGCATTACATGTCCAGCCCATCTGATTTTCTATGCCTTGGCAAATGAGACAGCATCCCTGATTCTGGAATAGCGATAAAGGTCAGAACTCTGGATTCCTTCTCTCACTTGAGTGAGGCGTGATATTCCAAACATAGCACCTTCGATTCCTCTCTGGGAGACCCGAATAGCATTCTCACCCCTGCTTTCGTAGGGCCCAGGTCTCTGAGGTGTATGTTAATGCAGGGAGAACAGTGGAGTCAAAGAGATGTGCCCGGAGCTGGAGGTTCTTTGTCCTTTTAGCTCTTTCTTCGATGCCCTTGAAGGCATTCCATGCAGCTCTCTTCATCCTGTGCAGCTCAGGTTTTAGGTCATTCATGTTGACTTCTCGACCTAGGTACACGTAACTGCTGCATTCAGAGATGTTGTTCCATTGAGAGTGAGTAGGGCCTCCGGAACTAGTTCATTTTTCATAAACATAGTTTTCTTTAGATTCAGCTGTAGCACTATCTTTAAACATTCTTGGTCGAAGTCAGCCAGCATTTGTGCCGCTTGGCTAATGTTTGGTGTTATTAGAACGATGTCATTAGCGAAGCAGAGGTGGTGTAGTTGCCGACCATCTATCTTCACTCCCATTCCTTCCCATTCTAATTGTCGCATGATGTTCTTGAGGGTGTGCTGAAGAGTTTTGGTGAAATGGTATCACCCTGTCAAACCCCTCTTTTTGACATCAGTGATCACTTCTTTGTAGAATGGTGAGATCCTGGTGGTGAATCCCTAATACAGCTCACGAAGGATCTTGATGTATTGGGTTTGAGCACCCTTTTTTTTGGCTAGGGCTTTTGATGACTGCTTCAGTCTCCACAGAATCAAAGGCTTTCTTTTAAATCAATGAGATTTAAAAGTGAGACAGAGCTGCATCTTGTACTCCCTACAAACCTCAATGAGCTTGGTTACTGTGTGGATATGGTCAATTGTGCTGAATCCTTTCCGGAAGCCAGCTTGCTCGCATGGTTGTCCTTCATCTAGTGTTCTGCCAATCCTGTTCAGGATGACTCGTGTAAAACAGCTGGAGGAGTTCTATAAAAAAGATCACCCCTTCTACAAGATCATAGTCTGTGATTTTAATGCCAAGATAGGACCAAGAAGATCAGCTGAAGAACTCCACATCGGGACCCATGGCCTAGAATGGAAAAAAACAGGGTGAGAGACTATCTGAGTTCACCATGTCCGCAAGACCATTCATGGGAACTCACAGTTCCAGAAGGCTGAAGTGAAACGTTGGACATGGGAATCTCCTGGTGGACAGTTCCACAATGAAATTGAATACATCATCTTTAATCGACGGTTTTGTCTGACCGATGTTGCTGTCGTCCCCAAATTCCAAACAGGATCAGACCACCGTCTCCTTCATGCAAAAATTCTACTTCCCGCAATGGGGAGAAAAGGCTGAAAAGTTTAAGAAGAGAACTCCCAGAACTACCATTGACTGGGAACTCTTTGGCACCATTGCAGCAACATGGGAAGATACCAACATTGAGCGACATCGGTGAAGAATACAACCGACTGGTTTGCACCTCCATGATTGTGCAA
>JAJIBD010024135.1:0-25000 GCA_021461705.1 Cryptotis parvus
TCCCGACAGTGCCCGGGAAGCGAGTTCCCTTCTACCTCCGAAGCCGGCGAGGAATGGATGAGCACTCAGGGATCCGATGAGGTTTTAAAAGACTTTACTTATCACAGGTTCAGGCATACAAATCAGCAAAAAGGGAAAAACCCGATGCTTAGGATTCCAGGCTAGAACCCCAGCCACGTGTAGGCCAAGATGGCGACCACCACGTGCAAAGGCTTTGGGAAAGGAGAAGAACACTTCCAAGCAGGGCGACCGCTCACAGCGAGCCACAGCCCCCAAAGAAGCGCGGGAGAGTGAAAACCGGCTAGTTTATACCCATGCAACTCAGGCCTTCCTCCCATTGTTATGGAAAGCAGGGGAGTGTTAAATGTCCTTAGATAATCCCTCCCTGCACCTCACCTAGGCCCTTTAGTGTGCTAATGTTTTGAGCCAAATGCCCTTAAAGGAGTCCTGCAACAACTCCCCCTGATTAGTTTACTAATAAAAATTGAAAAGGTAAGAAATATTTAGTAATGTACAGAAAATTAAGATAAGAAAAAACAATTCGAATTACAAAATGATAATACATGTTACTTTAGGATCCTAACTTGTTTTTTGGACCCAAAGCAAAGTTCAAGATAAAGTGTTTTTAGCTGTCTGATTATAACGGACTATAGTTTGCACTGTCCATAATTTGTGAGAGTCAATTTGCTATATTTTATGTAAAGTCGGGTGTCTGGAACAAAGTCTGTGGGGCTACTTCTGGAACAGCAATAGCGGTGATCATATGAGTATGAGTCTCTGGAGAGCAGCGATCAGGAACTCGTTGAATTGTCAGGAACACTGGATTGGGTTTCAGGAACACTGGAACAAGTATCTCGAATTCTGGAACAGGAGTCTTGAGTGCTGGAACAGGTGTCCGGAACATCGGTGTGATATCTTGAACTCTGGAACAGGAGTCTTGAGCGCTGGAACAGGTGTCTGGAACATCGGTGTGGGCGTCTTGCAGGGCTTCTTCAGCAAGGGAACATTGGCACCGGTAACTGTACCTGTAGCTTAGGCGAGACAAAAAACACTTTTCGAGGTTAATCACAAGTAGGGATTTTAAGGCCTTGTAGGGATCCAAGTTTGGGATGGAGAGAAGAATATAAAGAAGCTCCAACATGGGTGGAGCAGGGGAAATAAGTATGAGAATTGATGATTTTAAAATTGATAAATCTAGTGGATCAGCAGTGGAGTTGATGAATGTAATAGAGGTTTGTAGTGGTCAGAAATTGAGAAGGTAGTAGTTGAGACATAACATAGACACAACATTAATCACAAACATAATGGTGGCCACCACATGCACACACGCACACATACATTTGATCGATCAATATCTTACAGCTGTATATGTGACCCATTTAGGGTGATAAATGGTAGCTGAGTCAAGCGCTTCATAAATATAAAGCCGGCAAATGATGGTGAGAAAGTGTCTTTTCCTGTGAATAGAGCATTGGGAAAAATTAGTTTTGCAAATTATTAAATTTTTAGCGAGCACTGTTTTAGGAGTCTCGGAGTATTGAGCACTGTAGCGCGCAGGTTTACTGGATTCGAATATCTCATCCTGTGAACAGAATCATTAGAAAAACAATTTTTTTATTGATTTAGCAAACATTTTTTGTAATGAGCACTGTGATCAGAGTCCACCCATTTTTCCACCCTTTTTTTTTTTGTTTGAAAGAAAATATTTAGGCTGTAAGGCAAGATATTAGACATGAACCATGATCACAGACTGCAAAACAAGATCATTATTAAAAGGAACCAATCCAGGAAGTTTAAACAGCAACTTGCAATTTAAAATTTAAGACTTTATATTGAAAGAATTAGTTGTTTTCTGATTCTTGGAGAATTCTAGTCTTAACAAGTCGCAGAGGGACCCAGAGTTTCTTGGCAGGGTTATCGTCTGTAGAAATGAAAGCATAGCCTCTTCCCGAATGAGGAGGTGACCTGCAATCCATTTATCATCAATTTTCACCCAGATAGGTGAATTGACTGTTTTTGAGTTTGCATATCTTCTTGAAAGTGACGTTCAGCCGCGGTATAGGGATCTCCTTGAGGTATATTTAAAAAGTTTAAGGTGAATAATGTTAAAGATAAAGAATCCATTGGAGGCATGCTTGTTTTTCGTTGCTTTAATAGCTGAGTTTTAAGTGTTCTGTGGGCACGTTCAACTATTCCTTGTCCTTGTGGATTATATGGAATTCCTGTAATATGTTTGATCTGCCATTCCTCGCAAAAGGATTTGAAGGTTTTGCTGGTGTAAGCAGGACCATTATCTGTTTTTATGGTATGGGGAATACCCATGACGGAGAAGCACTGGAGTAAAAATGAACAAACAGATTTAGCTCTTTCAGGCGTCATAGGAACAGCCCATATGAACCGGGAATATGTATCGATGACCACATGAAGGAAAGGTTTGTTGGGAAATAAGTTAGTATGAGTTATATCCATCTGCCACAATTGGTTTTGTCTGTAAACCTCGAGGATTTGCTCCTGCTACATGAGATGTACAATGTAAAGGAGCACAGACAGGACAGATTGCGGACAATTTGTCTAGCTTGTCTCCATGGGATGCCATGGTGTACATGAAGGCGGCGGGCATTTGTATGTAGAGTCTGGTGCTCTTCCTCAGCTGATTTAAATACTGGTGCTGCCAAGAGATCTGCTGCTTCGTTTCCCTCGAACCATTGGCCCGGGGAGTCGGCTGTGAGACGGATGTGGGAGATGTATATAGGGAATGTTCTATTTCGGAGGAGATCTTGTAGTTTATGGAGCAGCTCCTGAATTATAGGATTATGGGCATTTAAAGAAGCAGTGACAATTCCAGGAAATAAACCAACTACATATGCAGAATCACTCACCACATTACATGGGCCAGATACATGGGATAGTAAATGTATCAGGGTGGCGGGTTCCACTTGTTGGGCAGATTTATAATTTGTATGCACAGTAGTGGTCAACGAAGGACCTGTAATTCCACCCCTTCCTGATGAGGAGCCATCAATATAATACACTGGAGCATCAGGAATGGGAGAGGAGCGGACAATGGTGGAAATTATAAAAGGTGTCCTTTTCAGAAATTCCCAGGTTTTTCCAGCTGGGTAATGATAAGATATTTCTCCTGAAAAATCTGCTAAAGCTCTCTGAAGGATTTCACTGAGTGGTAAAACAGCTTCAATTTCTTTTTTAGGGTCAGGTAGTACAATTACATGGGGATCATGTCCAAGTAATACTTGGGTTCTTGATCTTCCCTTAATTATAAGGTTAGCTATCATCTCAAGGTAAGGTGTAGCAGTGCGATTCTGCTTGTTATGTAAGTAAACCCATTCTAACGGTCCAGATAATTGGGCTATAGCAGCAGTTGGAGACTCGGGAGTGTTGAAGACCAAGAACCATACCTTTTCTCGGGATTAAATCTGGAGAGGTAAGATTTTTGAAGCCGATTCATGAAAAAATCTAATTCCTTCTGAGCTTTAGGAGTTAGCTGCCTTGGGCTATTTAAAGCAGGATCACCTTCAAGGGTGTGGAACAGGTTACTGAGCTCACAGTTAGGAATACCGGAGGGGGGCGCACCCAGTTGATATCCCCCAGCAGTTTTTGAAAATCATTCAAGGTTTTGAGCCTTTTCTGACTAATGGAGATCTTTTGAGGGCGTACTGTAGTGCGGTCAAGAGCATAGCCCAAATATTCATATGGAGGCTGCATCTGGATTTTCTCGGAGCTACTTGTAAGCCAGCCTCTGGTAAAACTGTCATTACATCATTATATAAATTCTGGAGATCTCTGGAATTATCACAAGCTAGCAGGATATCATCCATGTAGTGGATGATGTATGCACCAGGAAATTTAGCACGAATGGGTCGCAAAACCTCATCAACAAAGTGTTGACACATCGTAGGTGAATTAGTCATTCCTTGGGGCAATACTGTCCACTGAAACCTACGTAAAGGACCTTTATGATTAATGGAAGGGACTGAAAATGCAAACCTTTTCCGATCATCTGGGTGGATAGGTATGCTGTAAAAGCAGTCTTTTAAATCTATGATAATTAGCGGCCAATCCTTAGGAATAGCTGCTGGAGAGGGGCCCAGGTTGTAGGGCTCCCATGGGGACCATAGTAGAATTTACATTCCTTAAGTCAATCAGCAAACGCCATTTGCCTGATTTTTTCTGTATTACAAAAACAGGAGAATTCCATTCTGAAAGCGTTTCCTCAATATGTCCTAATTTCAGCTGTTCTTCCACTAGATTTGTTAGCGCCTCTAACTTTTTTGGTATTGAGGGGCCACTGTGGTGTCCATATAGGTTTGTCAGACTTCCACTGAATACGGATAGGTAGTGGGCGCTTAACCACAGCGGCCCCAATTAAAAGGGTTACTCCCGGTGTTAGGCTTATTATGGAGAGCTGGAATTGGTGCTCGACGGGGAGTGGACGAGGTATGTGGATTACTGCCCCCCCCACTGCTCCAGCATGTCTCGACCCCCATAAAGTTAAAGGCATAGGGGCTATATAAGGCTGGACCATGGCTACATTCCCTTCAGGGCCAATACACGGCAGCCACCTGGCACTCTGTCGGAGAAGAGAGGAGGAGATATTGCCTACCCGCTCAGGCTATGGGACACTTTCTTTAGGGCCCAGTTAGAGGGCCAATACTTGGTGGAGATTATGGATATGTCTGCCCCTGTATCCAACATGCCTTTGAATTTCCTTTTATAAATTTCGATGGGTATAACCGGCCGCTTGGCCTGAGAAATTCTGGCAGTGTACCCAACTAGATAGTTAGCAGGTGGCTGGTGGGCTTGGTTCTGTGTGGCTGCATAACCAACAATGAAGTTGGCAGAATGGTTGGTACTGTTTAAGCCACCAGCTGTAGGGTGTTCGGACTGACTACACGGATCCTCAAAAAATAATAATAGTTTAGCAAGTGGTTCCCCTTTTTTAAAAGTCCATTTAGTTGGCACAGATATTGACAGTATTATCTCTCCATGAGATTCAGGATCCAGAAGTCCGAAATGCACCATAATTCCCTTAAATTTCAGCCAATCGCTCCCCTGAATTAAACCCATACTACCTGGGGAGCAGGTCCTTTTATCCCTGTTTTTAGCATGTAGGGGTCTTGACTTGGGTATATTGTGACAGTCTTAGGGCAGAGAATGTCGAGACTGTCACTGCCTGATGGGGTAGGCCAGAGAGCATTTATTGACTGTAATTCTGTGGATTCTGATTCGGAGGATAGTGGGCAGGTGGAATGAAGGAGAGTGCCCCTGGATTCAGCTGGGCCTGGGGCTGGCCCCCACCCAGTTTCCCGCATTGGGGGAGGAATAGATGTTATTTGAGCCTGCGGAGCTTGTGGAACCTGGGAGGGGGTCCATGTAACATTTCCTATAAAGGGATTATTAGAATGTTGCCCTGTATTGATAGTTTTAGGAGATGGGCAATCTCTACGGGTGTGTCCCTTCTTTCCGCAGCTAAAGCAGGTTATCTGTCCAGATGAAGCCTGAGGCTGACTTCGCCTCCAAGACCGACAGTCTCTGGCCCAATGTTTTCCTTTTCTGCACCTTGGGCATGGTCCAGGTGGGGCCCTTCGAGGGGTGGAGCTGCGATTATTAGAATAGTTTCTTCGATTATTGTTTATCCTTTGAAGTTTATTGTTTCTCCCCCCTAGAGCTGTCTGACTTGTTTCTCCCCCTAGAGCTGTCTGACATTTCATCCCTCTCCTGATCCTCCTGCTGTATGGGATAAGCCTCTATATCATCCTGTGTTTTATGGGAGGTTAAACCGACATTTCTACAGGCCTTTAGATACCCCATGAGGTCATCCTTTTCCCTAATACCATATAGTAATGCTCGACATTTTTTGATTAGCATTCTCATATGCTAAGTTTCGTTTTAGGATTTCTTGAGTGGTTGGGTCTTGAACCTGTCTTTGGATTGTTTCACATAATCTCCCAACAAAATCAAAGTATGGTTCATCACGACCCTGGTAAATTTTTGTATAGCTACCTAGAAATTCTGGGTCGGAACCTACTCTTTCCCACGCCTTTAATGCTGTCTCCCGAGCGAATTTTAAAATAGGTTCAGGTAATGTCGCTTGTTTTGCTTTATTTTTCCATTCACCTTCACCTTTTAGCATGGCAAAAGTTATAGTATGGCCTGATTCCTTTTCTCTTAAAGTGTCAATATTCTGGTTAACCCCATCTGCATACCACATATGCCATTGCATGTACTGTGATTTGTTTAGACAAGTATCGGCTACCGTTTCAAAGTCTCCCAATACCCACTGACTACTTTCGCTCCAATCAGCTAAATATTTTAAAGTATAAGGACTTGATATTCCAAACCTGTCGCGAAGCCTTCCTAAACGGGGTTATTGCCTCAATTTTTAAGTCTTCATGAATCGGTTTTACTTTATCTTTAGATTGGTCATGAGAAAGATTGCTGGGCTTTGCTCTTTGACTCGAGCTAATCTGTTTCTCCCCCTTCTTCCTCATCAGAGCTTGTAGTATCTGGCAGAGGAACATCTACCCCATTGAGGGTATTAACTCTGGAGAGATTTTCAGCTTGGGAATTTGCCTCCTCTGGGTTATCAGCCACATTAGAATTCTTTTTAGATTTTTTTTGCTGGGAATGTATACACCTTTTTCAAGTCTACAGTTTTGGGGCGTGTTTGTGAGCGGCTTTTAGTTGGTTCACGCCTCAGTATTGGGTATGCGCTAGGTCCTGATTGATAAGTTATGAAATCAGAAATCTCCCTGCGTAACACATCCATTTCTTGGTTTAAGTTTTCAAGTTTCCTATATGTTTCTTCCTTTTGTTCTTTCAATCTTATGTGTAACTTCCAAACCTCCTCTTTCTGTCCATCTATTCTATCTCTCTGTCTGTCAATTTCTTCCTCTAAGATAATGCTGATTTTATCGATATCCTTCTTCTGCTCTTCAAACTTTACTTCAAATTTTAAATCCTGTTTAATAATTTTACTTTCCTGTTCTTCTAATTTTTCTTTGAATTTTAAATCCTGTTCTTCTAATTTCTCCTTGAATTTTAAATCCTGTTCTTCTAATTTTTCCTCAAATTTTAAAATCTGGTTAATAATTTTACTTTCCTGTTCTTCTAATTTCTTTTCAAATTTTAAACTCTGTTTAATAATTCTGTCCTCAAGCTTTAAGACCAGTCTACCTGTAGCTTTATGATCCTCACTTATTTCTTCAATCGCTGAGTAAATCTCGTCCCTTAAGATTGCATTCAATTTATTACTTTCTTCCCTCTCTCTATTAAACATTGTCCTTACGCAAAGGTACAGTTTAAAAATCGCAAGGACCCAGATGATTTGTGAAAAGATAGAGTAGTTCTCAGAAAGGAACTTTATAGACTGGGCTATGTATGGTGCCGAGCCAATAAAAGATACAATGTATCTATACCATGAGATATCCATCATTTTACTCACGGTTCGGAGGCAGATGATCTCTGTCCGATGATAATTAGACCAGACGATGTTCGTGGTGCCCCACCCAGGGACGCCAAATGTCGGGGCGCTCCGCCGGGGTCCCCGACAGTGCCGGGAAGCGAAGTTCCCTTCTACCTCCGAGCCGGCGAGGAATGGATGAGCACTCAGGGATCCGATGAGGTTTTAAAAGACTTTACTTATCACAGGTTCAGGCATACAAATCAGCAAAAGGAAAAACCCGATGCTTAGGATTCCAGGCTGGAACCCCAGCCACGTGTAGGCCAAGATGGCGACCACCACGTGCAAAGGCTTTGGGAAAGGAGAAGAACACTTCCAAGCAGGGGCGACCGCTCACAGCGAGCCACAGCCCCCAAAGAAGCGCGGGAGAGTGAAAACCGGCTAGTTTATACCCATGCAACTCAGGCCTTCCTCCCATTGTTATGGAAAGCAGGGAGTGTTAAATGTCCTTAGATAATCCCTCCCTGCACCTCACCTAGGCCCTTTAGTATGCTAATGTTTTGAGCCAAATGCCCTTAAAGGAGTCCTGCAACACTTTCCCCTTTGAATTTAAACTTTAAGTTCTGTATCATATATTATTACATAATTTTCCTTTCCTTTATACAAGGGCAGGTGGGACACAATTTCACACTTGCTATTGTTATTTTAAACATTGTTTGTGAGGCAGTGGCAAAATAAATCTGCCATGCAAGCATGAGGCTATAAATTTGGCTCCACATGTTATCTGCATATACAGATTATGGTCCTGGTAACTTTGCTAGTTGTTACCTCTTAACATGGCAAGACACTGAAATTTCTAGTTCAGAGGCAGGGGTTATAAGAACCAAGATGAAGAAGTGTACAACTACCAAGGAGATCACAGCAAATAAAGATGCATGAACAGCATGACCTTGTTTTGGTCAGGATTATATAACAACTTGACTTTAATCACAGTCTGTTGCAGTTGTATAAAAGTTGGATACAATTGGTAATAGAGTATAAGTTTATTGATATTTAGATTGACAGTGTATCAGGAACAGGAAAATTACTAAATTTAGGCTAATAGGTTTTGGCATAAGATAAAGTGAGAGTGGTATAGGATTTGGGTTAGGATTAGATATAAGTTGAGGGATAGGGTTAAGGTTAATATTAAGAATAGATATTAGGTTTGATGTTATCAGAACTAAAAATAAAATTTTGGTAAAAACACAATTGTCAAATTAAGACTAATTAGAAAGTTCACGACAGACAGGGTAAGGTAAGTAAAGTGTTAAAGTGTTATGTTTAGAGATAGGTGTTATGGTTAGAGCTAGGGTTATGGTTATAATGCTTGTTATAGTTACAGTATAAGTTTAGTTATAATTAAAGTTGCAAGTGGATGTTATGTATAGTGCTATTTTTAAATTAAGGTAATTTTCATATTTATGGCTAGGTTAAGGAGATATTGCTTAAGAGTTTGGATTAGTATTATTTTTGAGTTTAGGTTAAGAGAAGTTATGTAGTGTCTTAATTAGGGATTATATTTTCTTACATCCAAAACTGAAGATGAAATTTATGTATAGGGAGATTGTTACATTTTGGCTAATCAGCAAACTTAGTCCAAATCTAAAATTTGGAAATTATAGGAAAGCAAATTTGCTATTAATTTGTAAGTATGTAGATAATTGCTTTCTGTGGACACCCCATGTTGTTATCTCTATTTATTTCTATTACTGTAAGAACTAAGAAAACTGAAATCTGCTGGAATTTAGCAATTTGCAAGAACCTCTAGATTATTCTGGTAAGGGCATCCTCATAATAAGTGAGAGGAAAAACCTAACTCAATAAAAGTCAATAAAATCACAATAATGGAGGATCCAGGTCACAGAGCAATACTTGAAGATGTTATTTGGCTGGCTTTGAAAATTGAGAAGGGGTGACAAGTGAAGGAATGTTAAGAAACCCAAAGATTAGAAATAGAATAAAAAATCAATTTTCTGATTGCTTTAGAAGGAACCAATCTTCTTAATATATTGATATTACCCAAATGAGGTAAATTTTGGATTTCTCTCCTCTGGAATGATAATCTAATTAATTTGTATTGTTTTTGACATGAAATCACTGATAATCCATTTAGAGAAATAATAGGAAACAAATATGTTTAGCTAAAATAGAAAAGAAACAGTTAGACTTAATTTCTCAGAAAGGAGAAAGAAGGTAGGTGATTCTTCAGAAAGATGTAATTCTTCATATGAGGGAAAGAGAGAGAAAGAAAAATAAGAGGCCTCCACAGCCATCAGTGCCAGACAAGAGACACACCAGACCACAACTGTGCCACTTGGCCCCACGGGGAGCAACCCATGGAGTTTCGGAGGGCGGTAAAATGGCTGAGCCCCTGGCCAAGTCCAATATAGCTCCTAGGGTTAGCAGACATTGGGGGTGTGGGGGGGGACATGCTGACTGGATTTGGAGTGGAGATTTGGGCTCTTGTCCTCATTCCTCCACCTCCATGTCGGCGGGTGTGGCTGTGAGCTCCAGGCCTCCACAGTCAGCAAAGTTGCTGATTGTAGAAGCCCTATGACTATTTTAATTTGAGACTAAGTAAATGCAATCATGCCCTTTATTTTTATTTTTTTTTTTTTTTTTTTTTTTGGGGGGTCACACCTGGCAATGCTCAGGGGTTTCTCCTGGCTCTGCACTCAGGAATTACTCCCTGCAATCATGCCCTTTAATTTGTTTTTTTTTTTTGTGTGTGTGATGAAGGGGTCCTCTTTCTAATCTGGTGATTATTTAACCTGTGTACTGGGCTCCATGTGTATATTCAAGAATAAGTTCTACTAGGAGATATGGAATGCTCCAAGTTAACTATCAGAAGGTAAAGGCAATATGACAGTGGTTTACGGAATACAAATGCTTGATAATGCAAAGAAATGAAGATATCCAACAGGAGTTTTTCAAGGATAAAATTATTAGGCTGGACTGTTGAATTCTGGTAGACATTATTCCAAGATATTATATTTGAGTGGTGGTGGTGAATGGATCCAGGACTTATACTTACCAAACATGCTCTCTACCACTGAACCATATTCCTTCCCAGAAATCAACACCAAAATTGAAGAAGAAAAAGTTTCGAAAGTCTCACATAGATGTAGTAATGCTACTTGCAGTTAGAGAACATCGTCACCAGGAAGAAATAAAGGCAGGTAAGGACTGAGAGAGAGGAAAAGGGGGAACAATTGAAACGCTGATTTTTTAAGTGTCTCACTTCACAGAGGGAAGTGAAACAAACTCTACTTCTGCACTTAATCACGTTTTGGTAAGATGAATCAAATATTTTGCTCTTAGTAGGGGCCCTCATAAATGTTTTCCAGGAGTGAGTGATAACTTCTGATATTTTTGACTTGTTGTGTTCTCTGCTTAAAGGAGGGACTGTGTGTATGAAGTCACTTTGGTGCTCTGGGTTGCCTAGACCAACAATATGGTGTTTGTGGGCATTTAGGGCCACATTTTGCTGTGGTTGGTGGCACCCAGGGAATCACCCACTGATGGTTGTAGATTCATTTAGTGTTATGGATTGTACTGGACTCTTTCAAAAGTAAGTTGTATGCCTTACAGCTATGTGTTGACCACAGTGCTGGTACACTCATTAAAGTGATTCATCTGAATCACTTTATATTGTGGGTTTTTTAAATAATTAAAAAATATGTTGAGCATTGATAAACAGAAAAGTTTGTGCTTCTAAGTGCAGATCTCAGTGTCAAGCTCATAATCTGAAAACAATGACATCTATATGTGGTAATTTAATGTGGTACAAGATGTGTTGTTTTTTTTTAAATAACATACACCTAAAACATATAGTATTATATATAATGATACTGTCATAAACAATTAGGACATCTAAAAAAGATCAACAGAAATATATTGCTATTAAAATTGCAATATTTTATCCTAGATAGGTCAATGCTGATGCCTTTTTCATTATATCCATATATTGTATGAAGTGGATAATATTGCAGTGTTTTAAATATTTAATTCACTTATATGTTCAAAATATGTATCATATTGTTTATATGCTTCATTTTTATGGTTAATATGCAATTATCAAATGATCTATAACATATTCAATTGTTTTTATGATATTGGTTATGATATTATTGTATGTTGCTATTACCAAAATGTGATAGTAATCATTCATGTAGCATAGTTTTTGTGCTGAAATTCATACAAATGTAAAATAAACATCAAATTTGGAGAAAATTTATCTTATCTTTAATATCAAATTCTGTCTAAAAACAATAAAACTCCTCTATCATATTTAAGTGTGTGGTTTAGAGAATTTTATACAGCTTTACTTAATTGTGTTTTCTCAGTGTAGTACCCAAATGAGTTTTAACAGTTATATCTTTATCTCTAGATGACATCAACATTGAGAGAAATACAGAAACAAAGTTAAACTCCAGAGTGGCATTTAAACGTAATTAGTCTTTTAAAAATATCAGCTGAAAAATGTTAGTGATGCTTAAAAAAATTTCTCCCAGAGGATAATTTTTTTTGCCACAAGTTTGTGAGAGAAAGTATATATTATTATAGATCATTTCAATTATGTCTCTTATTCAATATCATTAAAAATAGCACATATAAGAAAATGTTTTGTTTTCTACTTTTCAAAATGTTCTATTTTGGGTGATAACCATATTTGCCACATGTTATGACATTCTTAATACAATGTCATAATTAAATACACATATTTACACCAACCAATTTCACCTCTATTAATAATAGATTATAGTGATGTTACAAAATGTTCCTCAGTAATCTTAACCCTCTCTTTGATAGTAATAGCAGGAACAGATGGATGCCCATTGTGAATGAACACTGGAGTTTTCAAGTCCTACTTTCAGTACATAAACAAATTTAAATTGTGACCAAAGAAAGGTCAATAGAAATTGTGAGTCCAAACTCAAATGTCTAAGCTATAGAGAGTTATGAATTGTTGCAGGACCCCTAAGGGCCGCTGCATCTGCTCTGGATTGCCTCCCGAAAATCACTCCGTAGATAAGGGGGTAGTCTAAATGTGGCAGTTTATCTGACCATGTATGCTGTACTAGCTGGTATAAATATTCTCCCATGCTATCACAATCATCGTGGGACTAGCTAGATCTTACCAGCATATTAGCCTGGCCACGTAAGGACACCTAAGTAATTAGACCAGAGAGAAATGCTGTTTGCTTCCAAACAAACAAGCATGGCTCCCTGATAAAATATAAAACTACAATGAAGTAGAGGAGACTTGTGAAGGCTTGGAGAAATATTTAACTGGCATTGGTGTTGGTCCTTGGTACAGTGACATGCCATCTCAGAAACCCCTTCTCTACATTTCAAAGGCCTTCCCGGCTCAAAACATTAGCACAGTAAAGGCCCTAGGTGAGATGCAGGGAGGGGTTACCTGAGGGCATTGGACCCCCTCCTGCTTTCCATAACAATGGGAGGAAGGTCTGAGTTGCGGGGGGGGGTGTATAAACTTGCCGGTTCCCGCCTCTCCCGGGCTTCTTCTTCCCGGTGGGATCTCGCCTTGTGAGCGTTTATTCCCCCTTGGAAGTTTCACACGTGGTGGTCGCCATCTTGGCCTACACGTGGCTGGGGGTTCTAGCCTGGAATCCTAAGCATCGGGTTTTTCCCTTTTGCTGATTTGTATGCCTGAACCTGTGATAAGTAAAGTCTTTTAAAACCGCATCGGACTCCTGAGTGTTCATCCATTCCTCGCCTGCTTCCGGAGGTAGAAGGGAACTCGCTTCCGGCACTGTCGGGGACCCTGGCGGAGCACCCGACAATGAATCTCCACTGTCTTCCTGTCAACAGCAGTAGTAATTTGAGGAACTGCAGCCAGAGAAGTTGGTTAGACACACTAGTGTATGGAAAGACTACACATAAAGAAGTAACTTCAGAAAACACGAATACTGCGAAGAGGAAAGCAACACCCCAGCTCTATACCTTTTACTTGTACTTTTACTTCAATCTAATGTGAACATCTATTTTAGAGGTTTTATCACTCATAGTAAATCAAAAGAATTTGTTTTAATACATAAATTTGTGAAAGATTCTTATTCTTAAATAACACATGTGAAAAATATGCATTTTAATGTTATATGTGTGTAAATATATTAAATTTCATAAAATGTGCTTTAAATATGTTTATTGGTTTTAACAAAACAATTATGTTTCCCAAATCTGATATATGCATGACACTTATAAATTTAAATGTAAATATAATGCGACTGTGGAAGTTTATCCTCACTGTAAATGAAAAGAAAACGAATTTAAATATATGATTATTATGTTAATTATGTTTGTGTATATCAAGTTTTATATATTAATGTATAGAAACTTGAGGCTAAATGACATTATTTGCCACAAATGGCATTGCACTTTGGATATATTATGTCTTCATATATTTTTTATACAGTGAAAATATTCTGGTGCCACTTTTTTTTGTGAAGAGATAATATACAAACGATTAAAACAAAATATAGATATAAACTTCCCAAAACTATAAAATTCTCCTTGTACTTCTGAAGGAGACTTTTAAGAACTGACTTGGGAGATGCTGCAAAAGCCTTTTGAAACATAAACATTCAGTTTTGTTCTATTCTGAAGCAGAAATCTTGCTATAAAAGAATTTCAAATGTACCCCAGAAGACATGTTAGTGAAAGTAGAATAAAAGCTTTTTTTTTACCTGCTACTCTTTACTTTGTTATTGCCTATTAAAAATCATTCACTGCTATAATTTCTAGTGAATGAGACACTATTTCTATGTAACAAAGAAAACTTTCAAGGGCAACTCCAAAGAGTTATAATGAGACTTGAAAAAGGGGTTTGACTTTGTGCATTATCATTGAACATTTTCTTATATTCTTAGTAGTAAAGCTCAAATCTGAAGTTAAGACCTACCATTTAAATAAAATCAAATTTTCAGATAATTCATAGTGATTTTTCATATTTCTAAGCATTTGATAAAAACACACACAAAAAATTCATGGAACACAATTTGGGATTCTTGTAGAATTTACATATAGGGTTTTGAATTAACAACTATATAAGTGAGAGAAGTATATCAAACTGAGAACTTTCTGTTTCAGTACTATATTCATAACTAAACAGATGAAGGTAATAAAACAGGATATTATAATACAAAAATGCACTAGTGTGAGATAAATGGTTTAAGAAAGAATACAATTAGCAGAAAGAAAAATAAGGTAACAAATACTTCACTATTTTTTCTATTGGTGCTAATTTCTATTTTTCTATCTCATTATTTGTTGCCCTATTATCATTATAATGCTAATAAAATCCTCAAGTTAACATTTTACCATTTGATTTAGGTTACTGGTTAAATAATATTAATACATATATATGCATGTATGTATATGTGTGTGTATATATATATACATATATATATATATATATATATTTAAATGTCTACTGAGACCTTACTATTTCCCAACATGCTTTCAGAACAATGATTACAATATTAGCATTTCCTGATATCCAAAAGTGACATTACTAAAGCAATCTCATGTCAGTATTTGGAAGTTTGGAAAAGTATTTTGCTTCTAGGAAAAAGTGTCAAGATAGACTTCCAGTTCACTTCGGGAAGGGTGTTTCAGAGAATCTACTATTTATTTGCAATTTTATAGAACATTCTTCAGCAACTCCCTCTTTATATAAGTCATTGTATCCAAAATGAATCCCCCTATTATGTGACGATATTAATATTCAGTGATTCACCATTTTTGTAGAGAATTTGTTGCTGACCCCTATAAGCAACTTCTTTTACTATGCGTTTATTTTTAGTGAGGCCTAGTTGTGTTCTTTTCATTTTGAATGAGTTAATATTGTCTAAAATAATGCAAGCACTTATATATTGTAAAAATACAATATTCTATACCTTACACAGTTGTAATTCCCCTTCATAAATTAGACAAGGATATTTTAAAAGCTGATAAACTCCCTTATGAGAAAATAATTTTCCAATTTTAGTTTAAAACTCCCCTTTGTCTTTTCTGCCCTTCTGTTGTGAATATTACACTAGCATCTTCAAGTCCATATACACCTTTCTGGGCCCAGGCCTAAGTTGGGCAGTTTAATCAGCCTCCCATTTATGAGTCAGTTAATGGCATACTCTGACTTTTGTGCCCTATTATATGCATAGATTATGCCAGCCATAATTTAAGATCAAGGAAGCATTAAATTCTCTACTGTGATAAGTAGTATCAGAGCACTGCAAGTACATAGGTAACAGGTCAGAGGAACCAGCAATGTTGACGGAAAGCCAATGATGTGAATTCAATCATGTCAATAGCAATAGATGCCCAGAGTTAATCAGACTCAGAAATCTGCCATATAGTTGATATTGGTCACAAATTAAAACCCCTTTGTGTTGATAACCAATTCTATTATGAGCCAATAATAAATTCTATCTAAACTGATAGGTTTATATATGTATTGTAAGGATTATTTCACTTAATGAGGTCCACCCAGAAGAACAGCTGATCACAACCCAGTTTGTCACAGACCCACCCTGCAGCAGTATTTTTCAAGCCCAGCTTTGGTACGCTGATCCAGAGACTCACATATACGGGTCAGAGCTGTTACCAGCTCTCCCTGTGCCCAGCTGATCATAAGACACCCGGGAGGGAGGTGGGATCTAGGCCTGGCCCGCCATCCCAGCAGAGCCTCCGCAAGAAGCCAGAGGACCCCACACCATGAGGGCGGCCATGTTTCACATTCAGACTCCCCTCTTGTCAGAGCTCCACCCAGCAGAAGAGCTGATTACAACCCGGCTCTCACAGACCCATTCTGCAACAGTCTTTTTCAGGCCAGCCCAGGTATGCTGATCCAGAGACTCACATACATGGGGGCAGAGCTGCTACCGGCTTTCCCTGTGTCCTAGCTGATCACAAGGTTCCAGGGAGGGGGAGGCAGGTTCCAGCCCTGGCCCGCTACCCTAGCAGAGCCTCACAAGAAGCCAGAGGAACCCCACTCCATGAGGGCTGCCATTTTCCACATCCAGACACCCAACTCATCAGAGCTCCACCAGCTGAAGAGCTGATCACAAGCCCATGCAAAGCAGCCATGCACTCATCAACAAATGCTTGAAATTTGAGTTGATTACAAGAGTATCCTTTCCACACAGCTGAGCCTGGCAAGCTACCCGTGTCGTATTTGGTATGTCAAATACCAGTAACAATTATAGACCTCATTCCCATGTCCTGATGGAATGGTTTGTGGGTCTTTATGTTCCTGGAGCTAGCAGATGCCCTTGGTATACACTAGCATGTAACAGGACATATAGAGATGCTACTGGTGCCCACCGAGAAAATCGATGATCAATAGGAAGACAAGTGATACAAATGAATGAAACAAATGAGAAAATACTTTTCATACATGAAATAACTTCCACTGATACAATTTTAGATTTAAAAAAGTCAATACACCTGTGTTAAAACCTGCGAGGCAATTATTATGAAAATGATCTTGCATAATATGATAAATGAGCTATTTTCCTATTCAGGTATATATTGGCTTTCTCAAATTGATTGTTTTTGGAAAATCTATATTCTGCTGCTATTTCCCAGTATGAAATGAATTTTTCGTCTCCTCTAGAGGTTTACTTTATATTGGATTTTTATTAATCATATACTCTTAATTCATTTCTCTCATTTTCTTGCTTCTTTTCCATCTATTATCTGCTCTTGCCCTTCAAAAACATTTCATACGAAGTGCTCAAGACAGATAAGTGGGTAAAGAAATTGTGACATATCTATACTATGAAACACATTTCAGGGGCCATAGCATTAGTAAATTGGGTAAGGCATTTGCTTCCATTTTGGTACCCCAGTACCCTACATGGTACTGACGTACTGCCAGGAGTAATTCCTAAGTGCAAAGGTAGGTGTAGCCTCTGAGAATAGCTGGATATGATATGCATTTTTTACTATTACTATCACTATTACTATCACCATCTTCTCGTTCATCATCAATTTGCTTGAGCGGGCTCCAGTAACATCTCCATATGTCCTGTCTCATGCTAGTACAGCCCAAGGGCAACTGCTTGGGCAGATGGTAGCAGCATCCAGGAACATAAAGAGCCTCAATCATTATATTAGGTCATAGGAATGACCTAACATAATTGTTACTGGTATTTGGCATATCGAATACAACACGGGCAGCTTGCCAGGCTTGCCGTGCGGGTGGCAGACTCTTGTAGTCACCTATAAATACAGCATTTATTGATGAACCATGTGGCCGCTTGCTGGGCTGTGATAGACTCATCTGCTGGATGGAGTTCTGACGAGAGCTAGGTCGGGATGTGGAAAATGGCGCCCCCATGGAGTAGGGGGGGGTCGTCTGGCTTGTTGCAAGGCTCTGCTGGGGTGGCAGGCCAGGGCTAGAACCCGCCATCCTTTCCGGGCACCTCGTGAGCAGCTGGGCACAGGAAGAGCTGGGTAGCAGCTCTGCCCCAAGTCTGCGAGTCTCTGGATCAGCATACCTGGGCCAGATTGAAAAAAAAAATGCTGCAGGGTGGGTGTCGATAATCCGGGCTGTGATAGACTCGTCTGCTGGATAGAGTTCTGACGAGAGGGAGGTTCGGATATGGAAAATGGTGGCCCTCATGGAGTGGGGGGGTTGCTCTGGTTTGTTGTGAGACTCTGCTGGGGTGGCGGGCCAGGGCTAGAATGCACCATCCTTCCCGGCGCCTCATGAGCTATAGCTACTAGCTATAAGAAAAAAATGCAATCCTTAAATTTGCTGCTCCATGCATGGGCTGCGGTGAGTGAAGCAGGTAAGATGGAGAGGGTTGTTTTCTCTCATGTATATATATATACAGAACTATAGTAAGAGGATTATAGAAGGCAAATGGTGAGAACCTGATGGAAAGTCTGCAACAGTGAGTTTGGTTGTGGAATCACAGTGTATAGGTGAGGATCTAGTGATATTGGTAGATGGGTCATGGAACTTTGGTGCTAGATATGGTGCTGAAACATTGTATGCCTAAAACACTATTAAATCATAAATCATATATAATGATTTGCTTTAAAAATCAAAATATTAATAACCCTGGAACTCATGTCATCACTGACCACACTCAGTGGGTCTTTTTACTACATCCAACTATACCTACTTGAAAACAGGATTTTTTTTTTAAATCTGAGGCAAGTACTCTATTTTTCATTAAAGGGTCAGATAGGAACAGTTCACAAACTACCTGTGTTGTATTTGATACACCAAATACCATTAACAATTATAGACCTCATTCCCATAACCTGATGGAATGGTTTGAAGCTCTTTATGTTCCTGGAGCGAGCAGATGCCCTTGGGCTACACTAGTATGTGACAGCCTTATGGAGATGTTACTGGTGCCCGTTCAAGCAAATCAATGATCAATGGGGAAGACAAGTGATACAAGCAGATGTGCTATCATATTCCTTCAAATTGGGTATTGTAATGTGACCGCCCTCGTAGAAACTTGAAAACAAATAGCTTTGTCTTGATTCCAATATTCTTCACTTACAAAATAAGGTGATGGAGTGCTTTGATATTCATCATTCTGCCCGATGGAATTCTTGAAAATATTTGCATTGAAGTAATCCTCCTTCCCCTATTGTAGTCATTTTTCCCCTTATTGCAAAACTTATTTTACCTTTTTTGAGGGGATTGTGGCCAGGGGTGGTGCATTTCCCAGTGAAACATACCCTTACAGACCTGATAGTAAATTCACAGGACTGAAGTGTAGTACTTCTCAGGTCCTGTGATATGGAGACCACAAATGCCACCTAAACAATGCTGGTGGGTCTCAAGAGCTAAACCTGTGCATAAGAAGAGGTCAGTGGTAAAGGGGATTGAACTGGGGATACCTTTACTATCCACTAGCCCTGTAAAATTTTTTTCTTGATAATGTACCTAAGTAATGATTTGATTTTCTTTCACAACTCTTAAGTTTTTATCATAGACATACGTTGTTCCAAGCATTTTTCTTGAATAAAGAGTCCCTTTTCTGCAGATATATTTAAAAGACCTATGTATCTAAGATCTAAAACAAAAACTATTGTTAAAACATCATCAACATGGTTACATTTGCTGTCTTTTTATATATACACTTATGGGGGAATAATATCATGACAACAGTTTTTAAAAAAAATACTTGAATTTCCTAAAGAATAGTTAATAATTCTTTTCACAAGACTAAATTTACTTAACTTGAATGTATCCATTAATTATAAAACAACACTAGTTTACATATATGAGTAAATAATGTAAATGTATAAGTGCCCTAGGAAATTATTTTAATGTTCAAATTTCCATAATTGAGGGCAATAATTGTTACTAGTTTTTGGCATAACAAATAAAACACGGGTAGCTTGCCAGGTTCTGCCCTGTAGGTGGTATACTCTCAGTAGAAGGCTCTAATCTTGAGCATTTACTGATGAAATTTAAAGGGGGAAGATCAGGTTTTCTCTTGGAGGGAGCTCTGAGGAACTATGGAATCTGGATGTTGAGAATGACTGACCACATGATGTGTGGATTGCTCTGATTCTTGCTAGAAGCCAATCCCCAAATACATATTAACATAGCAATTTTTGTTCATTTAAATATCACATATGCACACATTTTTGTACTTAACTTATGGGAAAAACAATTTCTTAATGTATGTGGTTTCATTTGACAACACTGATTTGTTTAAAGAAGCTACTACTAATCAAAAGAATAAATACTAAAATACAAATAGCAATGTATATAGAATGAGAAAAGGCAGATGATCAGAATCTCTACCTGAGACATCAGGTAATTTTCAGGTGATAAGTTGCAGTATTTTATATGTTTTATTAAATAAGACTGCAGAATTCACAAGTATGCGTTTAACTGAGGAAAGCATCAGAAAGTTCTTCAAAGACAACAGAAGGGGGCCAGAGCAATAGTCCAGCGGGTAGGGCATTTGCCTTGGATGCGCCAACCTGGGTTTGATCCCTGGCATCCCATATGAACCCCACGCAGTGCCAGAAGTAATTCCTGAGCACAGAGCCAGGAGTAACCCCTGAGTATTGCCGGGTGTGACCCAAAAAGCTACACTTGCTTGTGACAGGTCGTATGGGGATGTTACTGTTGCCCGCTCGAGCAAATCGATGAAGGCAGTGACAGTGACAGTTCAAATTTCAATAATTATCCCTTTCCAAATCAAGTTATAAATTATCCTTTTTTGTAAGGCATTCCATCTTTTCTAAGGAGTTTTCACTATGTAAATCTCCTATAGAAGTAAAGTAAGTATGTAAACTATAAGTCTCATTTCCATGCATTTCAACAATTAATTTATCTGTAAACAAATTAAACAATAGTTAAATTAACCCTCGTTTTACTATATTTGATACAATAATTTCTATGTAAGCAGATTCCACAGCAACAGCAATTAAATCATGCATAGAAATATACATACAGAAAGGAAAAGACTTCATGTAGAATCATGTAAGTTTGAGTTCTACTGCAGTAACCTGTAGTTTAGTTTTAGTTTGGCACCAGGAAATACCTTGTATATTAGAAAGAAGATTAACTAATCTCAATATCTAAGACTGCAAAATAACAAAAAGAACAAGTGCTCTAATTAAGCAATGAACTCAGTGTCTTCCTTAAATGACTCACTAGTAACTATATAGAATTTCATCAGAAGTGTATTTTTTTGCTTGTGAAGACTGAAGATAAAATTATGCATATTGTAAAACTGTAGAATGATGAATACATTTTTATTATTCCAATGTGAAACCATGTAATTCATTTTCCATTTTCCTCTAGATATGGGCATAGAATTATCAACATAAATAAAAAAAATCTCAAACCATTTACTGCATAATACTCCTAATATTTTTCTCTCTCTTTTTTGTTGTTGTTGCTGTTTTTACAGTATTCAGAGGAGGACCCTTTGAGTGGTTTTAGAGGACCTTGGGCAACCTTCTTACAGGTAACCAAGCCTGTTTAAATTCAAGGTGCCAAGAGTCCAGTGCAAATGTTGCTGGCATAATGCAGGCACCTAGAGCAGGTACCCAGAGGTACTCAGAGCCTTCAGAGCTGCACTCTTGATGCTTGATAGGCAGTGTGGTGCAAGGGTTTGAAGCAGGATTGGCTGACTACATAACTGGCATGCATGCTGCTCCCTATTCTATCTCTGAAGCTGCTCCCTTTCATATTCTTTAAATATATAAACACTGTGCTATAGAAATATCCTGATTTAATATTAAGCAAATGCTTTAAATTTGGGATGGAGGCTTCAGTTCAGTGTTCAACACCATACGGTCCCTGGAAACTGTGAAGTGACTTTGGAGAATAAAGTCGGTAGTCCCAGAGCACTATGTAGTGTGGTCCCCAAAAAATCAAAAAGAGGAAATGCACACTTAGAAATGAGTTATGTTTGCCAATATGACATATGATATTTGAAATAAATTGAATTTCATTTTAATAAAATAATTTATAAATTTTTAATAAAATAAATTATTTTATTTAAAATAAATAATTTTATTAAAAATAAAGAGCACTATAAAAATAAATAGAAGGATAACATTTTCAATTAACAGAACAAAATTTCTCAAGCATTACAAGGTTTTTTATGGCTTCTTTCTTCTCTTTTCATTTATTAAACTTACTAATTTTTTAATTATCTCTCTATATGGAAATTAAAAATTCAAGATGAAAGGGGATGGTAACAGAAGCCATATCCTGGGAACATGGAAAAAATATTAAATATTATATGACTTACTCATTCACTCATATTGCTTTGTTTTAATTAAAATTTAAGAAGTAAAATTTGTATAGTTTAAGATGTAAAATATGATTATACACATGCTGAAATAAATACCAAATTATAGCTACTCATACACATTCTTAGATAACCTTGTAATTTGTATGAATTTTGAGAATGCATGAAATTTACTCTCACAAAAGTGCTTCTTTTCAGTATATTTATGTCAGCATGCTGCACATTAGATAAATATTTCAATATCATCATTGCAATGTTATACTTTTGGAACAACTACTTTCATTATTCCTGCTTTTCTGCCCTAGTTCTGCAAACTGTTATATGTTTGCCCTTTTAAAGCTTTGTGTAAAAATAAGAATTTGCTAAACTTTCTTACAATAACACTATTTTACTTAATATAATAAACTAAATATCTTTTGTGCTCATCAGGTTCTGAAAATATTATGTAGTTTTGAGGCTGAATAACATATTTTACATTTGTGCAATATCTACCATAAAAAATTTTTTTTATATATGTACATTTCTTTATGCCTAAGTTTATTATTGGATACAAGATATTTCTGTATTGTGTTATTATGGGTAATTCCTCAGTGATCATGAGATTCTAATTTGCTCATTTGAGTGCATAATTCATTTCCTCATAAGTACATATGGAAAAGTGATTTAATTTTGAGGAAATCTAATATTTCCCATTTCTTCTATATCAAATCACATTTTAATTAGCAGTTATTGATATATTTTTTCTCATATCCACACTACACTTATCTTTCCAGTTTTTGTTTTGATGCCATAGTCAGAGGTTGTCAACATTTGTGTATTCCAAAACTTTGACAACAGTACAATATAGAGACAGACTCACATCTATGTTCATTTTAGGACTATTTAGTGTTTAGTACATTTTAATATGCAATGTTCAATCAGTTACTTATAATTTTAATAATAAATATATTTTTTATCTTTTATGGTTTACAATTGTTCTAATTTTGAAAAAAATGACATTTTGCATCATTGGTGACTATTGCATTAGTAGTTATCAATAAGAAAGAAGAATTTTCATGACACTCAAAAAGCAATAAAGTGACCTAACTAGCATTTCTATATAATCTCATATGTTGTCTTATCAACAAGTTTTAGATCATACTCTCTAAATTTTCATATATTTTTTTATCTCCTAAATTTTTCTGTTCTCTTTTACCTTTGGACACACTATGCTAGAGAATAAGAGCTAGCAAAACATAAATCTAGCAAAACATAAATGCTAGATAATAAGAGCCAACAAAACATAAATAAGAGCTTTGCAAAACATAAGCAAAACATAGATAATTAAATTATTGTTAGAATAATACAGAGCATGTGGTAATGAAAAAAATTGATGACATACATATTTGAAAAAATACTACAAAACTGAAAACTACTGAATTAGATGTTTTATCACAACTGAAATATGGGTTGGTAATATATTTAACACATTTGCTTTCCAATATTGTTTAATATTTATTCAGAATCTTACTAGTAAACAGAATAATTACTAGCTTAGAAAGCAATGCAATATTTATGCTTTCTACTACCTATACTGTATTATACCAAAACACAGCATTTTCTTATACAACCTGTGATTTAGATAACTGTAACCTACTTTGCTTTATTTTCCTACTTTATATGTTTTGCATTTTTCTCCTGATATAAAATTGAGCAGTTCTCTGACTTTTGCCATGAGACATGACCTAGTTTCTATTTTTTGCAATATTCCCATTTATTTTCTTTTCTCTAATATTCTGAATAAAGTCAATATTATATTTCTCAAGTGTACCTATGCTTTTCATATATTTATAAAAATGATATTCTTTAATATCAAGTGATTTATAATTTAAGGAGCATAAATTGTCTTGCGTATATTGTCTAATACATTTCCTCCACATTGAGCTAATCTTTGGTTATCTGCTTTGTTCCCATGAATTTTAATTTTAGCATTAATTAATTTTTTTCAGAAACTGAGTCCTTCTACAATATAATTTTCTCAAATACTTTATAATAATTCTTAGATTACTAGGATAACTATTTGTTCTGACTAGCCTCAGGGACATGTTTCCCAGATTTAGTTATTCTATTAAGATTATATGTCTAACAGGACTATACAAGTTCAAATGAAGGAACAAATAGAAAAGTAAACCAACAAGACTTTATTAGTGGTATTAAACTTGAATATAAATAATAGTTTTATGTATGGCATAAATTGGTTTTAGAGAAAAATATCAATTCACTTTTATATTGGAGATTTCAGTCACACTTCATAAGAACTAATCATGCAAAAATTGCTTGTCTTTGATTTTAATTTTTAGCTAATTTTGAATTAGTCATGTTGAACATTAAACATGATAAACCACCTAAAATCTGAGCTGTGCAGGAGGAAGAGAGCAGCATGGAATGCCTTCAAGAGCATCAAAGAAATAGCTAAAAGGACAGAGAACCTCTGGCCCTGGGCGCATCTCTTTGACTCCACCATTCTCCCTGCATTAACATATGCCTCAGAGGCCTGGGCCCTATGAAAGCAGGATGAGAATGTTATTCGGGTCTCCCAAAGAGGAATTGAAAGAGTTATGCTTGGAATATGATGCACCACAAGTGAAAGAAGGAATCTGTAATTCTGACCTCCATCGCTGAGGAGTCAGGGACACTGTCTGTTTGCCAAGGCATCAAAAAATCATATGGGCTAGACACATAAAGCGACTTGGAGACAACCACTGGACTATAGCCGTTACGG
>JAJIBD010024135.1:30000-73844 GCA_021461705.1 Cryptotis parvus
TATCAAGCTAAGATACTGTTTAAAGGTATTATTTTTTCCTATGTATCTTCTTAAAAAATCTTTATTTTCTCACCATTGTGGTTGAGTTTAGACATCTTAAACTCAAAATTTTATCTATGCTCGTGGACTCGAAACTGTAGGTTTGAGAGAGAATTACATGTGGAATGTATGATATATTTAATTAAAAGAGCTGCTTAAGATATAGTTAACACTTATTTTTGCTTTCTGAATTTTTACTCATTAATCGTTTAAGTGTTTTTGAAGTTGTAAGGACTCTGTTAAATTGCTCTTAAGTTTCCTCCTGAATGTATAATAACCTATGACTTGCAGATTCCATTGCTTAAAAATTTTGTTATGTGGAGATGAGGGTTTCAGTCTATGTTACTTAGGGCTTGTCCTAAGGCTTCCTGTTCAGGGATTAATTTGGGGAGTATTTGGGGACCTTATTGTTAGGGCTCCTTTTTTTAAAGGCTCCCTAACACCTTATGTAGTGCCAGGGATCAACCAAGGGTTGACTACATGGAGTGCAGGTAGTTGCTAATTATATCGCTGACCTCTGCTTTAATTTAAATTCACAATTACAGTAGATCTTTTAATTGAATATAACAGTTACGAATATGTCTATTAATTGTTATTAGTTATTGATCATGATTCTGAACACATATATAACTGAACCTACTTTGAAACTTTATTTCCTATAGCATTAAATAAAAACATATGAATGCTTAAAAATAAAGATCAAGAATTGTATCACATCAATAATTGTCTCCTATACATTTACAAAAAAAGTGATATATCATAGTGACTGACTTACTTTTAATTATATATGTATATATACACATAAACGCATATATATGCATGCAATATGTAACATAAGCCATAGGTAATCACTACAGAACCACTATATTAAGGGTTTTTAAAAAGTGTAAAAAGATTACTGTAACTCTATGGATTGCATCAAAGGTATAGAAGAGTGGGTTAAAGGACTTGTCTTGTACGAAGTTGACACAGTTTGTCCTAGGTACTGCGTGTACCTGGATGTACCAAGTACCTGATGGTGATTGCTGAGAGCAAATCCAGGAGTTAATCCAGTAGTAATGGGTATAGACTCCCAAAACAAATGAAACTATAAAGTAAAGAAGAACTATGAAATTCATGTAATAAGTGACAATAATAGTAAGGTGAGAAACAGGAATAAAATGATGGATCTAAATGTTGATTTTTGTTTAAAAAATTTTAGTTTTTATTATGTAGATTGTATATCTGTAACTGTTTTTGTTTAGAAAATAAGTAATGAATGCCTAATTCAAGTTTTTAAGACTGTAGTTCTCAAACTTACAAAGATTTGCTTTAGGACTTAACAGATCGTATAATAGGTATCTATTATACTATTCTCTCCCTTGCTATTGACAAATTTTATCCTTGTTACCACATAATGTCCCCCAGCGCCAGCCCCGCCAGGCAAGAAATCTGAGGACCAGTAAGCTCTGAGCACTGCCACAAATTGTTCCCATCCCCTATCCAGCAATAGCATAAAATTATCTTTAAAAATGGAAGCACAACACTCAGATTTCCTGCTTTTGAAATTAAATGCAAAACACATTAATGAAAATAGTGTGCTGATGACACAAATATAAAGGTGATATCACTGTCTGTCTTCCCGTTCATCATCGATTTGCTTTCGATCGGGCACCAGTAACATCTCCATATGACCTGTCTCATGCAAGTAGAGCCCAAGGGCACCTGCTTGCTCCAGGAACATAAAGAGCCTCAAAACCATTCCATCAGGTCATGGGAATGAGGTCTATAATTGTTACTGGTATCTGGCATATCAAATACGACATGGGTAGCTTGCCAGGCTCTGCCATGCAGGTAGCATACTCTTGTAGTCATTTAGGCAATAAATATTTAGAAGAAAATAGACATATGTTTTTACTTCAGGTACAGATCATGATCTGTTTCTAGTTGTATCATGCAACCTATAAGTGGCAAGAGAAAAAAGAATAGAAAATTTGGAATATTAAACATTATAACCATTGGTAATCAAATAACATTATAAGGAGAGCAAAAGGAGCTCCTACAGAATGAAATAAATTATTTACAAATTATGTATTTTATAAGATATCCTTTTTCAAAACCTTAATAGTTATTAAAAGTAATCTCATTTTAGTAAACATGTTTTACAAAAATAAATAGAAAAATATTTTGTGTAAGTTGGCCTGTGTCTCACAAATAATTAGTGAGATGAAAAATCACAGATACCACTTTACACAGAAAAAATTTTAGTAGAAATAGAAGAAAAACAGTCATTGACAAACATGTGAGAAAAATATAATTCTCATTTATTTCTTAGAGAAATGCCAAGTTGTAAACTTTTGTTGAAACAGTTTGCTAGTTTCTAAAGAAATTAAATACAAAATTACTGTTTTTTCCCAGATATATAAAAAATGTAGATGGACTTAAAAGGTTTGTATATCCAATGTCTATTGTAGAATTAGTTATAATTCTACAATTAGTTACACCTCAAAAAAAAGGTGTAACTAATCCAAGTCTCCAACAGGTGAATAATAATCAACCTGTCATAAGTGCTCGAAATGAGTAATGGTGAGCCAAATAAAGCAGTTCTAATACTTTTTGCAAAATTTATCACACTTAAAATTATACTAATGTGGGGCCGAGCAATAGCTCAGTGGCTAGGGCGTTTGCCTTGCATGCTGCCTACCCATGCCTGCCTGGGTTCGATCCCCAGCATCCCATATGGTCCCCTGAGCACTGCCAGGAGTGATTCCTGAGTGCAGAGCCAGGAGAAACCCCTGAGCATTGCCGGGTGTGATCCAAAAAGCAAAAAAAAAAAAAATTATACTAATGAAATAACTTTCCCACTGAAATAAAATGCATGATTTTACTATTTACCTGTGAAAAAAACTATAATTGAGAATTAATGGAAGCAATTCCATTTCCATTTTTAGCACTTTAATATGTGTAATTACAAAGTAGTTTTAAATAGTAATAATGGTGTATATTATTATAAATGTAAATAAAGTGTTATACATATTAAATTTTCTGAAATGACAAATATTATATATGTATGCTCTCATGCAATAATGGAATATAAAAGTAAATGAAATAACTAAATGAAATATTTTGAGGCAAATAACAGACCTAAGCTAATTTTCTGAACTGCTCTAAATTACAAGAGAAAAAAGTCATTGAATTTTTAAAAAAAGTACATTTTAGTGTAAAAAACTCAACTGGTGTATTATTGATTTAAGTGTAATATACAGATGCATATCCCTGTACAAGGGTCTCTAAGGTAGTTTCCACAATTTTTATTGTAATGGGTTTCCTTTTAAAGAAAATGTAATCCTAATAGTCTGATTGTACATCTATAGACTTTCTAGTGTTTTTTTGCAAACTGAATTTATTATTGTTTTTAGGTATAGCAAAAGCTAATGGGAAATTAATAGAAAAAAAAAGCTCTTTTGAAAATGTAATGATTTATAAAATCCTGGTATTATTAACTAATCTATCATAAACCTCCAGAGTCGTGTGCTATATAATGCTTTTCTCCCAAGTTATTAAAATATTTTTAGTTTATTCTCAGTCAATTGTCAATATATCTTTGTTGAAAATGAGCAATTTAAGGAAAAAATTGACATATTTGAGAAGAAATTATTGTGTCCTGAAGTATATGTAATAGAACCATAGGAATCTTGTTTCTGGACTACAAAAGAATATTATGCCTTCATATATAAGGTCTTCACTGAAATTATATATGTGAGATAAAATGCTAAGGATTTTAGCTTAATATAAAAATTTTTTATGTCTACCACAGTGAAAAATTCTAGGCAATAGTTTGTTTTCTAAGACTATGTTTTAAGAGACAACTTTTCAAAGTTTAATATCTTTCTTAACTTGATGAAACTCATTTTAATGAAGTCTCTGAACATTTGCTAATGAAATTTACTGAAACTTTTCCTATTAAATATTGATTGCATATCAATAAATATATTGATTTGATTGGATATCAATCAAAATATTTGAAAATTTACATATAATAAGGATATATAATACATAATCCTTATTGTAATGCATATTTATACATAATGCTTAAGGATTATGTATCCTTAAGGATACATAAAACATAATACTTAAGTATACATGATACATAATACATAATGCTTAAGGATATGTATGATCTTATTATAATGTAAATTTTCAAATTGCTTGATATACAATCAATCAAATCAATATATTGATTGATATACAATAAATATTTAATAGGAAAAGTTTTTTAAAACACATATTTATTTTTCATATTGCATATGTTCCATATGGTGATATATATCTCAACAAAACAATATTCATGTATCTCAACAAAACAATGTTCATGAAAAATGAACTAGGTTCCCGTTCACTCTCAATGGAACAAATATCTGTGTCTGCAGCAATTATGAGCACTTAGGGTGAGAACTCAACATGATGAACGACCTAAAACCTGAGCTACACAGGAGAAAGCGAGTAGCATGGAACACCTTCAAGAGCATCGAAGAAATAGCTAAAAGGACAAAGAACCTCCGGCCCCGGGCACATCTCTTCGACTCCACCATTCTCCCTGCATTAACATACGCCTCAGAGACTTGGGCCCTAAGAAAGCAGGATGAGAATGCTATTCGGTCTCCCAAAGAGGAATCGAAAGAGCTATGCTTGGAATATCATGCCTCACACAAGTGAGAGGAGGAATCCAGAGTTCCGTCCTCCATCGATGATCAGAGTCAGGGAATGTTGTCTCATTTGTCAAGGTGTCGAAAATCAGATGGGCTGGACATGTAATGAGATTTGGAGACAACCGCTGAACTAGAGCTATTACCGACTGGATCCATGGGATGTCAAAAGATCATGTGGCCGGCCACCTACAAGATGTTCAGACTGCTTCGTCAAGATCCTGAACAAATGGTTTGAGATTCTTCATAATCCTGGAGCAAGCAGATGCCATTGGGCTTCACTGGCACGTGATAGGATCAAATGGAAATGTTACTGGTGCCCGCTCAAGCAAATCGATGAATAATAGGATGTAAAGTGATCAAGTGATATATATCACATAGAGATGTATATCTTATAGTGACAATGTATATGAGAGAGACAGAAAAAATGGGTGTGTCTGTGCGTGTGTGAGAGAGAGAGAGAACGAGGGAGAAATTTTTATGAAATCTCTTGTTCACAAGGCAAAGAAACTTTATGTTGAAATGGCTACTATAAGAGAAAAACACCAGGGCCCCTGAAAAATTATCAAGAATTAGAGTTCTGTGATACAGTTGATTACATGTATAGCTAGTATTTATAAGCTACACATAAGTCAGGGAGTATATATGAATAAATCCATGAGTTGTTGGAACTATTTAATCCTATTACACAATATAGCTCGAAGTAACTTATACAAGTGGTAATTTGTATCTGCACATAATGTATCAATACATAATAGGGACAAAGTTTTAAAAACATTGAATTTAAAAAAATAAGAAAAAGTAATTTGCATGGCTTCTGGAAATCTTCTCTTGTACGATTTGCTATGTGTCGGGAACGCCGCGGGGTCCCTGACAGTGTCAGGACAGAGGTTGTCTTCTACCTCCGAGGACGCCGGGAGAAAGATGAAAACTCACGAGTCGGTGCAGTTCCAAAAAATGGCTTTTAATAGTACAAAAGCTCTTCCACAGCAATCCAATATAATGAACAAACTCTAGCTCTGGTCCGAACTTAGACCATACAAAAGAGCCTAAGTCTCCCACCAAAG
Source organism: Cryptotis parvus (assembly GCA_021461705.1). NCBI lineage: Eukaryota > Metazoa > Chordata > Mammalia > Eulipotyphla > Soricidae > Cryptotis > Cryptotis parvus. The sequence goes on from JAJIBD010024135.1 coordinate 35,792, forward strand.
AGAGAGGATGTCACCCGAGCTGAGTCCTACCCAGAAGGAGCGAAAGGCCAAAGAGCAAAAGGCCAAAGCCAAAAGCCAAAAGCCGCAGGAGCCAAAAGCTGAAGGCTGAGGAACCAAAAGGCAAAAGGTAAAAGGTGAAGGGGCCTCAAGCCAATAGGGAGGTTGTCATGCCAACAAAGAACCCTAAACAGAGTGTAGTGCCACACCCTATTGTAGGTATAAACAAAGGTTACACCAAGGACTAATCCCGAGATTATCTCTTATGTAAAACACTGGAGAGAGAGGGGGCTGATATAAAGTAATACATCTTAACTTCATGAGCTTCATGTAATCTAGATGGTACCCACAAGGTCCTTATTATTATCTGCACCAGTGTGATTCTGAGTATCTTGTTCTCATGTACGAGGGTCATACTCGCCTTATTATTATCTGCACCAGTGTGATTCTGAGTATCTTGTTCTCAGGCGAGGGTCATACTCGCCTGCTTAGAGCAAACTAGTATGATCCTTCCTATAGTCTTCCTTTAGTCTCAGCGTAGCCAGGGTGGTAGTCTCCTGGTAAATTCTAACTGTCCCACGTTGGGTGCAGTGGGTATAAAGAGGAGCTGTGCCCAATCTAGAAAACATAGAAGTCTTAGTAGATGTATAAGTCAGAAGTTATTCAATCAAGGTGACTTCTGTAAGTGCCACACCCTCTAGCAGTGTTTACATAGAAGAGAGATAGAGCCTGGCAAGCTACCCGTGTTGTATTTGATATGCCAAATACCAGTAACAATTATAGACCTCATTCCCATGACCTGATGGAATGGTTTAAGGCTCTTTATGTTCCTGGAGCAAGCAGATGCCCTGGGGCTCTACTAGCATGAGACAGGACATATGGAGATGTTACTGGTGCCCGCTCGAGTCAATCGATGATGAACGGGAATACAGTGATACAGTGTTTGCTCACATACCCATCAGTGCTCAGAACTGAGTACTGTCTCTGTGCTCAGAGATCACTATAGTGGGGTTCAGGGGAAAATACTGGGTGTTAGAGATCCCACCAAGGTTGGCTGCAAGCAAGGCAAGCTAACCACCCATTGTACTATACCCTGAGCCCTGCAGCACATTCTGTACATGATTGAATCTGAGATTAGATCCTGAGCATCACATGGTCCCTCAAGCATTCCAGAAACTGCAACTGGGGGTATTCTCTTAGTACTACTAGGTATGGCTTATAAGCAAAACATGAAACAAAAAGAATAATAAGAAAAGAAAAGAAAACTTTAAAAGTCTAGAGATAGAATTCATATATTTGCATCAATAGTACATCCCCCTACTGAGGAAAAAATATAATTCAATTCTACTAGCCAAATTGATCCCAGATTTAATCTTAATAATGTATTTGTATTTTAACTGATTTCTACATGCATCTAAACAAGTAGTTTTATTTCTGTAATTAAAATTAAAGTGTATATCAAATTAAACTGTTATTAGAAAATAGATATATTTTTCTAAGGGAGGAAATAGTTGTGCATCATTCATATAATGGAGGGTTCACTTCTGAGATAAAGAAGAAACTCACAAAACTCAAAGAAAAACAAACAACCTCATCAAACGGGTAAAAAAAACTAAACAGATACTTGCAAAAAGGAGGCATGTGTGGCCACCATGTACATGAGTAAACTTTGCTCAGGACGAAAATGCTCAGCATCACTGATTTTTAGGAAAATGTAAAAAATTTAAAAAGGGAGATTACATCATTTTAATGAGAATGTATCAAATTAAATTAAAAACACCAAAGATATCAAATTTTGGCTTAAGTGTTTAAATAAACACACTCTCAGTACCTGTTGGTTTTAATGTAATCTGGTTCAGCCTCTATGATTAAACATGATGAATATTTCTTAAATTAAGAAAAAAATATGTCATACTATCATTATTTCCACTACTAGTTGTATATCCGAAGAACGTGAAAACACTGAAAAAGATACGTGAGTAATTACATTCATTATAGTGCTATTGCTATTTTTTAAAAATTTTTATTATACCACCGTGAGACATACAATTACAAAGGTGTTCATAATTGGTAATGCAGTATTCCAGCATCCATCCCTCCACCAGGCGCCATTCCCACCACCAATGTACCCATACCCCCTTCCCTCCCACCCCCAGGGTGCCTTAACAGCAGGTATCCCCTTTTTCTCTTCTCTCTCTGTCTCTCTGTCTCTGTCTATGCATCTCTCTCCCTCTTCGTTTACACATTGTGGCTAGCCCTAAAAATATTTAGGGTTTATCATTTAAGTCTCTTGGTGTATATTCAATGATGAGTTCAAGTCTGACATTGCCATTTCCCACACTTAGTAAAACACTGGTATCTATTTATATCCCATTAATGAATGCAGTCACTCTATATCTGTCCTTTTCCTTCTGACTAATTTCACTCAGCATGATAGTCTCCATGTCCAATCATTTGCAGATAGATTTCACAATTTTGTCTTTTCTGACAGCTACATAGTATTCCATCATGTAGATGTACCACAGTTTCTTTAGCATGTCCTCTGTTCTCGGGCACTTAGGTTGTTTCCAGTTTCTAGCTATCATGAATAGTGCAGCGATGAATAAAGAAGTACAGATAGTTTTTATGCTATGTGTTTTTGGGTCTCCCCAGGTATATTCCCAGGAGTGGTATTGCTAGATCAAATGGGAGCTCAATATCTAGTTTTCAGAGGACTGTCCATATTGTTTTCCAAAAAGGGCTGGACCAATAGGCACTCCTACCAACAGTGGATGAGTCTCTTTTTCCCAGCATCCACGCCAGCACCAGTTGTTCTTGCTGTTTTGGATGTGTGCCAGTCTCTGTGATGTGAGATGGTACCTCATTGATGTTTTGATTTACATCTCCCTGATGATTAATGATGCAGAACACTTTTTCATATGCCTTTTGACCATTCGAATTTCTTCCTTTTGGAAGCTTCTGTTCATTTCTTCTCCCCATTTTTTTTGATGGGGTTGGCTGTTTTTTTCTTGTGAAGTGATACCAGTGCCTAATATATCCTGGGTATTAATTCCTTGTCAGATGGGCATTAGGTGAATTTTCTTTCCCACTCTGTGGATTGTCTTTGTATCTTGCTCAATTCTTTTGAGGTGCAGAAGCATTTCAATTTTATATAATCCCATTTGTTTCTTTGTTTTTATTTGCTTGGTCAGTGGAGTTTCGTCTTTGAAGATGCTTTTAGTTTCTATGTCATAGAGCATTTTTTCTCTGTTTTCTTCAATGTACCTTATAGATTCATGTCTGATGTTGAGATCTATAATCCATTTTCATCTGACTTTTGTGCATTCCATTAGAAAGAGGTCTAAGTTCTTTTTTATATGTTTTTTGCCCAGTTTTCCCAGCACCATTTGTTGAAGAGGCTTTCTTTGCACCACTTGATATTTTTGTTCCCTTATTGAAGATTAAGTGGTTGTATATTTGAGAGTGTGTTTCAGTTCAGTTCTATTCCATATGTCTACGAGTCTGTCTATATACCAATACCGCACTGTCTTATTATAACTGCTTTGTAGTATGGTTTGAGGTTGAGAAAAGTGATATCACCTATCTTCTTTTTCCCAAGGATTGCTTCTAGAAATAACAGATTCCTGTAGTAGAGTGGCAAGGTACAAAATAAATACCCAAAAGTCAATGGCCTTCCTATATGCAAATAACTAAAGAGAAGAAAGGGACATTAAAGAACTTACCCCAATCACAGTTGCACCACAGAAAATCAAATACTTTGGAATCAGTTTGACAAAGAACTTAAAAGGATCTCTACAAGGAAAACTGCAAAACATTATTTTAGGGGAAAAATAAGATCACCTGAGGAAATGGAGATGCATTCTCTGCTCATGGATTGGAGGGATTAACATTATCAAAATGGTAATACTCCCTAGAGCTTTATACAGATTCAATATGGTCTCTATAAAGATACCCATGATGTTCTTCAAAGAAATTGAACAAACAGTCCTGTTATTTGCATGGAATGATAAACCCCCATGAATAGCTAAAGTGCTATTGCTATTTAAACTATGCATATGGACACAACCCATGAGTTCAATGACAGATAAGCAGATAAAAGACATGTGGTATGTATAGACCCTGGAATTTTAGTAGCTCTAATAAAAAAATATTGAATTTGCATCAACATGGGTGAAAGTGGTAGGATTACACTATTAAATTATCCATAAGGAGGATAACAGAAAGGATGATATCACCAATGTGTGGGATATAGAAAAACAAAGCAGAGGAACCAAGTCAAATGGTGGACTCAGATGACAGAATTGATTTTATAAGAAAAGAGTTAACAATTGAGAAATTGTTCACTCAATTTGAAAGGAAAAAGTCCCAATTTTGATACTTTCATTGTGATTGTGATGTGATAACATCATAAAGAGCCATGGGATTATAGTATAATTATATAGTATATATATGCCATAAGGTATAATACAATAACTATGTTAATATATAGTTATATGATAAGTATATTATATAATTATACATTAAAATTCATGGATTTTAAAAACATGTAATTATATAACTATATTACATATTTATAGTTTTATAAACTGATGCTATCACCATAAAAATAAATTAATATAATAATAACTTGCTCAAAGACCTTAAGAAAAAAATAGTATGGAAGCTTAAACTGTTAAACTCGAAGTATTTGTTTCAAACTGCCATAGTATAATGCCAATTTCTTATTTAAAAGATAATTGCAGAGCTTTGGTTATCACTGGATAACCATAAAAGAGATAGAAGAGCAGAGGAGACTTATTATTTATTTGAAAAATAAATATTCCAAAATAAATTATTGTTTATTCAAAAAATCCAGTGATTTAGGATTATGGCTATAAAACAGCAGTAGTTCAGATATCTGACCTAATACACTTTCATGAAATTTACAGTGTGAGTAGTATTGTGTGTTAAAATGAAAAAGTCAGATTCCAAGCCATTCAGAAAGAAAAGGAAATAAAGAATAGCGCAAACACAGATAAATTAATAAACTAGTTTTTGTTCTGTTAGTAAGAGTGAGTAAAGTTGAATGGCTCTTATACACACCCATAGTTTGGGATAAATCAAAAGGCTAGACATATAAAAGAATTGGGTGCATTTTCAAAGGCACTTGCAATAGAAACCTGTGACTATAGTGAAAAGCTCTAGTTTTCAAAGGACACTCACTCAACAAGCAAGGACATCTGTAATTGCTTACTATAGTAGCTGATACTGCAGAGGCAACGTTGTGAATTCACTATAAAACTGGAAAAATACTTATGGAGTGATACAGTGTCAACTTTTTATTAATGTCAGTTTGCAGCAGAAGGAACATAATACTAAAATACTGGAAAATGTGAAAAGAATGACAAACTACCTTGGGAACAAATTTAAAAAAATTAATTATGAATTATTTTATAAAATAAATTTGTAATAGAAAAATAGTACTTAAATAACAATTTAATCCATTTCTCATTTAGGGATTTACAAAGTAAGCAGATGAGTATCTGACAAAATCACATTCCAAGAGCTGGAGCCATAGTACAGTGGGTAGGGTTATTGCCTGACATTTCGCCAACCCAGGTTCAATCCATGGCATCCCATATGACCCACAGAGCACTGCAAGAAGTAATTCCTGAGTGCAGAGAGAGGACTAACTCCTGAGGACCACTGGGCATGACCCAAAAAAACAAACAACTAATAAAAAATAAAGAACATCAAACATTACAAGCCTCCTTATTTCTAGATATGTAGATTAGCAGGCCTACAATGACACAGAACCCTTCCATTTCCTAACCAGCATGAACTGGAGATGTTCCGCTTTTTTTCCCTATATGTTCTAATTGTTTGAACCTATGTTTTAGGAAAGGGAGGTAAAATTTGAAATCTGCAAATTAGTTGTTACTCCTTAAAACATGTGGGCATGAGGACCCATTTTGTAGGCCTTTAACTGGGACATAAGACTTACAGTACTTTAATTAGGAGAATAAAAGGATCTCGACACAGAAAATAGGATAAGAAGAATTAACAAATACTGGAAACTGGGTCAGATATCTAGTACCCACTTAAATTAATTATAAATGTTTTTATACAAAAAGATTCTCAAAAGCTGAATTTCACTGCCTTAAATATTAAATACCTTAAAGGAGCAAGGGAAATGACTATAATCATACCTAAATAATCTAATCATAGTCATGCAATTTCATGAGAATTTGTAATAAATTTTGTTTTATATAGTTTCAAAGACAGCATTTATTAAGAAAATTATAAAAAATTAATGAATCTTTTTCAACAAGTTTTCTTGTGGAAAACAATTTACATTTGGCATTTAAAACTCTACTGAAGGAAAAGAAGTGAATATGCTTGTACTTAAAAAATATCTCACCCTTAATAGATCACGCTTTCAGCTGAAAATAATGATAGTAACATTTTCATTGAATGGGCACACCTCTAGTGATAAGTACTTACCTTGGGAATAACCTTAGTTTGTGAATATAGGTCCATTCACAGTAAATAGAGTACAGATTTAAATATCAAATGTTTAACTTGAGGAAGGTTTGATCATTTTATGGCTCCTTGAGCCTGGAAGGAGCAACCTTGAGCACAGTCAGGAGTAAGCTCTGAGCAAGCTGAGTGTAGTCCAATGAACAAAATAAACAAAAAATACTCAGGCTTCAACAAAATCGACAATGGCCCAGTACAGAGGTAGTTAAATGTATTGGAAGGTCAATGGGGATTCATAAATTAGAGAGCAAATTAGAAGAGGACTTGATTCTTTATCTTTCATTTCATGAATATATGTATATAAGTACATATGAAATGCATATACATGTATATATTAATAAATACATATATATGTATGATATGTATATATGTGTGTATATATACACACATATATATGTATATATACACATATATATGATATATGTGTATATATATATATACACTGTGAATTAACAATACTCTTAATGACAAGGTTTAATACATACACCATTCACATTTCTAAAATCACACTCTATATTAACTTTCCACTGTTCTTGTCTTATTTGTTTGTTTGTTTATGGAAGCTAGAAATATGAGGACTCCTCATGACTCTGTGCTTGGAATTGGTTCATGGCATTACTTCTGAGGCCCTTGCAATGTCACTGAAGGAATCTGGCTGTGTCATAGACAGTTTATATTCAGTCTGCTGGCTATATTTCAGAAATATTTTGTTTTATCTTGTTTTGTTCTGGGGTCACATTCAACTGTACTCATGGGTTATTCCCAGCTCTGCACTCAGGAATTTTTCCTGATCATACCAGGGGGCATATGGGATGTTACGGATTGAACCCTGGTCAGTCACTTGAGAGGCAATGCCCTACCTATTGTACTATTGCTTCACTGCAGTCCTTGAGATGTTTTTCTTTTCTTTTCATTTTATATTAATGAAAAGGACACAGAAAATAAGAAAGGTAATAATATAATTCTTTTTCATTAATGTATTTATTTTCTGAAAAATGTCAATATATAATTTATTGCACAAAACATGAATAGTTCTGAATTCTATATATGAAGTTATTGTGACATGTGGGTCTGGGACAGACTAATTTTATGCAGTCATTGAAGACAAAGTACGTGGTGTATTACTGGAGTTCATTTAATTTTTACCTAATGGAAGGGGTTCAAATAATGAATCTGGACTGAGGTAATGACAAGAGCAAAACAAGAATGAGTGGCATATTCTAGGAAGCACGTCACGAGTGCCAAACACGTGCTACAAATTCCTGCTATGTTGAGCCTCATTGAATTCTGTGAGGCAAAGCATAATTTTCTTGGGAATTGAAATATAAATAGATTAAATTATTTACTAACAATTGCTACCAAGGAAGTGAGAACACAGAAGTTTGAACCTACAGAAGTCTGATTTCAGTGTTCAGGCTCTTAACAACAGTACAATAATTATTCCCACCTGAAAACTTGGTTGACACATTTGGGGAGCAGCAGAAGAATATAATTAGATTGCAGTGATTTTGAAGGACATAATGTGAAATGAGGCTGAAGAGTGAGATTAGGAACAGATTGTGGATGGCCTAGTATGCCTTATTGCAGAGTTTAGAATTCACTCTATAAGCAATACTCAGTGACTGGTAAACAGAGAGGATGTGTCATGATTAGATGCAGATCCTAATAAGAAAACTACAGAGAAGCATGGAAGCAGAATGGACATATAGTTTAGGCAGACTGAGATTCTAGAAAAGACTGAAATAAAGAATTATTTTGAAAGAATTTATTCAAGAAAGATTTGGAGATACAGAGATATATTTAAAATAATTGGTTTAATGAATGAGTTGGCAGAATTCACAAATCTGTTTCACACATGCAATAATAACGTTTCTGGTATGCAATGGTGAAATTCCTCCCACCACCCTTGCCACAATTTCCCATCAATGTCTCAAGATACCTTCCCACCAGACTTGGCACAGGATATAAGGGAAGCTCCAATGTAGTGAAAATTGTTAACAACATGAAAAAGTGAATCTAGATGTAGTTATATGCCTCATGAATTACATCAGACCAGGATAGTCTATTAAGTCACATTCTTAAGTGGAATTTGCTGTGAACAGGAGAAAATATCTGAATGACCCTGAGAGAAAGTGTCCCCTCCCAAAGAGTTTGGGATTAGGGGAGCCAGTTTGTATATGCATGAGAATGAGACTGACATATATATATATATATGTGTGTGTGTGTGTGTGTGTGTGTGTGTGTGTATTGCTGTAACATCTCTCTATAATTTTGTGCACATATTATGTAATTTCATACTTGATTACATTCTATTACATGTAATATGCTTTTGGGTTATATATAATATGCATTAAATATTGATTTATAAATACATGCATATATATTTATGCATAATATGTTCAACTCTGTATCATTCATGTTACATAAGGTCTCACGCATTTCCATTATTTTCCATGGTGTATTAATTTATAATGAAAACAGAACAGTTTTATTTTATTTCTAAAAGTTACTGTATCATCCCTGTTTAGTCATATTCATTTCAAATACCTATTTTCTTAACTATGAATTAATTTACATTGACACAACATGATCACACATAGTCATATCAGAGTTGTCACTCCTGAATTTCTGAGAAATTACCTGACAGGAAGGGTACACAAACATGGAGATTTACAAAAGAGTTCAAGCAAAAAGACAGTATTAATAAAGTAAAATTAACTCTACAAAAATGCAACAATAATTCTAACTTCCTTGTCAATATAATTCATACATAAAATTTTAGTGTTAATCATTTATAGTGTGACTGTGATTATATGATAAGCTCTTATACATACTAAGAAATTTGGTTTTACAATTTACTGCTGAAACTCTTTGTTTTCTTTTCTATCCTGCCCTACCACCTGATATCATGTCCTCTACTTCCGTTTGGACCTTTATGGTGTTGAGCAATTAATCTTCACTTCCACCATTTCTGCAGCCTCCCTTTCACACAATTTATCCTATTCAAAATATAGCACTCCATAGCCATTACATTCTCTATTCACCACCTTGTTTTTGAATCAAAACCTTGAATAACTAAAGCAAAATAAATCATCCCATATAATGTACATGCACTCCATAGTTATGGAGTGCATGACCATTATATGGATGATTTATTTAGAAAGAAGATATTATCTTCTTTCTAAAATTTTTAATATTCAAAATTTCAAAGAGAAAATTAAAAACAAAAATCTTCACAGAAAAAAATTATTTATTGAGAAAATAGATAAAATAAACCTGTTAGTGGGCTTTAATAGTCTTTTCAGGATGATAAAGCCGAAATGACAGTACAGTTCATGAGGATGATGATTCAATGATTGGACATTGTATCACTCAGACTTAAGAGATTTATGTGATATCTATATTATTAAATGAAAGAAAAATAATATAAAGAATAAAATAAAACTGTTTTGAAAGAAACAGGAGTCTAATTGCTCAACATTCTTTAGAGAGTACTGTAACATCTAATGTATTCACATTTTAAGGGTTTGTTTAGTAGACACTACTTTACTATCACTAATGTATTAAATACCTCATAATGGAAATCAATTACCCAATTAGGTTGCTGTAAGATTATACTCATCATTCCACCATACACATTGGTAGGCAGATTATTTTGGCTGTTGAAAGGAAAGATGAAGCCAAAAAATAATAACAGATAAATGTTTCTCTTTCAACAATTGTCAGTTTTATAATTTTACATCGTTGGCTGAGTTTTTTTACACAAGGATCATATTTCAACTAGCACTGAAAAAATAACTAAGACGTTTGTTTTATATAATCTTAATGCATACATTCTTAGGCAACTTATTAAACAGCATGATTCACAAAATATTGGAAAAACAATTTGCAGATGAATTTTTTAAATGTTCTGGCTGATTATATGTTATAGAAATTATAACATTTATGCTCAAATCAATTATTTATAAGGTAAATATTATAATATCATTATGAACATACTTTCTAGATTTGTCAGCTAATTTTTTTGCAGTTTACTTGTGGCTATACTATTTAATATTTGAGTATCAGATTACCTATATAGAACTAGTGAAAACTTGCTAACTCAATCTCAATGCACACTGGAAACTAACACCCTGAGTGTTGCATGTTAGAAACTGGTTTAAGAAATACTTGCATTCAAAAAGCATTTGCCATTATCTTGTTAATAGGCTCTATTGCTTTACATCTACATGGAATGCAAATAACTGATAATTCTGTTCTCATTAAGGAAATCTCCAGTGACTTACTTCAGTTAAATGTTCCAACAGGCATGTTTAGCACTTCTTCTGGGATTGGTAAAGTTCCAAAAGTCTGTAAATTAAGGCTCTGCAGAGTGCCATCAAATATGCATAATGAAACCCTAGATGTAAATTAAGAAGATTTATATAGCTGCATTCTGCTTACGTTATTCAATAGCAACGCCTCACAGGTTTTAATGAAGCAAATAAAGTGTTCTTTTTTCTTGAATTCTATTTTAAATGGTCACTATGGATTCATTCTTATATTACTTAGTTCACCCATTATAGAATGAGTTGTCATTTTAAATCTATAATTCATCCTGAAGATTTATCACACAACGCAGTCAATTACAAGGTACCCCATGCATATTACTACAAAGAATTGGTCTAAAGATATATGAACAGCTCAAGCATATTCAGAGTTCTATGCAAATTATTTATATTAATGGATTTTTGATACACTATCCAGAATATATGATACAAAACTCCAATAATTTCCTGAGATAAAATTGAGGAATGCTGCCCTTATCATATTAACAGAAATTTGAAAAAATTGTATTATTAGTTTGATGGGAAATATTAAGATCAATTAAGAGGAATATTTTTTCTTTATCAACATTGATAAAGTCGATTACTATAAACATTTTTTAAATTGTTTTTGCTTCTTATATCAGACCCAGCAATATTTCAGGGCTTACTCCTGGCTCTACATTTGGAATTTCTCCTGATGGTACTCAGGGTATGGGATGCTGGTAATGGAACCACAGTCAGCCATGTGCAAGGCAGATGGCCTACCCACTGTATATAAAATTTCATTGTTGAAATTAGGTTATATCCTGTTGTGGCAGTTGTTCTTGAAGACATGAACTACTTTATATTGATTAAACATTAAACTCATATCTACCTTTTGAGATCAACCTCTTTAGTCAGACTAAAAACATCTCAAAAAAAGAATGTGGAAAGAATAAGGTAAAATTGGGTCGGAGCGATAGCCCAGTGGGTAGGGCATTTACCTTGCACACGGCTGGCCTGTTCCGCCTTCGCTTGATCCCCGGCATCTCATATGGTCGCCCAAGCACCGCCAGGAGTAATTCCTGAATGCAGAGCCAGGAGAAACCCCTGAGCATTGCTGGGTGTGACCCCCCCCAAAAAAAAAAAAAGCAAAAAAAAAAAAGGTAAAGTAGGGAAAAATGGTATTTGAAAATCTTTCAAAGGATTTATTTTAACAGTTTTTTCCAAGAGGGATAAATGAATAATGTCAACAAGAATTAAGAAATAAGATTAAAAGTTCCTTTAAAATGGCTTACAAACTTAGGAGCTATGGATGTTCACGCATAATGATGACCGTATGTATTAGAAAAAATCTATATTCATTGTATCAATATTAGATCATTTTAAAATAAAAAAAAAGTTTTTCAGGCACAAAATTTAAATTATTTAAGGGAACTACTTGAGGGAATAAACAGTATGGCAGAAATAATTCCATATTAATTATCACTTATCACTTATCTTCCCATTGTTCATCCGTTTGCTCAAGCAGACACCATATCCATTTGTTCCTGTCGTGTGCAAGTGTAGCCCAATGGCATCTGCTTGCTCCAGGAACACAAAGAGCCTCAAGCCATTCATTCAGTTTTTTGACGAAGAATTCTGATCATCTTGTAGGTGGGCTGCCACACATTTTTTCACTTCCTGTGGAATTCAGTCGGTAACAGCTCTAGTCAAGCAGTCATCCCTAAATCTCTTTATATGTTCTACCATCTGATTTTCATCATCTTGGCAAACCAGACAACATCCTTGATTCTTGATTGTTGACAGAGGTCAGAACTCTGAATTCCTCCTCTCACTTGAGTGAAGTGTGACATTCCAAGCATAACTCTTTCGGTTCCTCTTTAGGCTACCTGAATAACCTTCTCAGCCTGTTTTCAAAAGGGCAGGTCTCTAAAGCATATGTTAATGCAGGAAGAATGGTGGAGTCGAAAAGTTGTGCCCAGAGCTGTAGGTTCTTCAATTTTCTCATGCTCTTGAAGGCGTCCATGCTGCCTCTCTTCCTCCTGCGTAGTTCAGGTGCTAGGTTGCTTGTCACATTGAGTTCTCGACCTAGGTACACATAACTGCTGCATTCAGAGATGTTCATTCCATTGAGAGTGAATGGAGCATCAGGAACTAGTCCATTTCTCATGAACGTTGACTTCTTGAATTCAGCTGCAGTCCAACTTTAACACATTCACGGTCAAAGTCGGCCAGCATTCGTGTTGCTTGACTTATATTTGGTGTTATTGGAATGATGTCATCAGCAAAGGGGAGGTGGTATAGTTGTCGAATGCCTATCTTCACTCCCATTCCTTCCCATTCCAGCTGCCGCATGACTTTCTTGAGGATGGCACTGAAGAGTTTCTGTGAAATGGTATCTCTCTGATTTACTATTGATTGTATTAAATCAAAATCAGATTAAATAATTCTAAAATATAAAACACAATTTAGAATGCATACACACATTTTACTATGCATTAAATGCCAAAAATACGACATACCACAATACACTCCAATAATTTCCAAACTCCACATGTAGAAAAATATTGCCTCCTCTAACAGCAAATGCTTCTTTATACATACTTTTTTGTTGTTGTGACGAAAAACTAATAGCAGGGAAGACTTGTTAATGTATTGACAATCATTTTGTCAATATATTTCACATGAATGTGAATATCTCAGTAAGATCATTACTCCCCTCATGATTTGATGACTTAAACAATTTAATTTAAATATATCTGTCTTGATGTTTAATGTCTCTTCAGAACTCCACCCAACAGACAGCCTACAGCCCAATCATCGACACCCACCCTGCAGCAGTTTTTTCAATTGGACCCAGGTATGCTGATCCAGAGACTCAAAGACATGGGGCAGAGTTGATATTTGCTCTCCCTGTACCCCGCCCCTCATTAGGCGCCCGGGAGGGATGGCTGGTTCTAGCCCTGGCCCGCCACCCCAGCAGAGCCTCACAACAAGCCAGACGACATGTGCCCCCCACTCCATGAGGGCCGCCATTTTACACATCCGACTTCCAATTGTCAGAACTCCACCCAGCAGACAGCATATCACAGCCCGGATCATCAACACCCACCCTGCAGCAGTTTTTCTTAATCCAGCCTATGTAAGCTGACCCAGAGATTCACAGACATGGGGCAGAGCTGCTACTTGCTCTCACTGTGCCCAGCTGCTCACAAGGCGCCTGGGAGGGATAGCGGGTTCTAGCCCTGGCCCGCCACCCCAGCAGAGCCTCACAACAAGCCTGGCAACCAGCCCCCACTCAATGAGGGCAGACATTTTCCAACATCCAGACTCCTCTCGTCAGAACTCCACACAGCAGACAAGCCTATCACAGCTCGGCTCGTGCTGCCATGTGGTTCATCAATAAATGCTGTATTTAGAGGTGCCTACGAGAGTAGAGAGTATGCCACCCTCAAGGCAAGCCTGGCAAGCTGCCTGTGTTGTATTTGATATGCCAAATACCAGTAACAATTATATTAGGTCATTCCCATGAATGACACAGATACTCCAGGCAGAGCAGATACCAGCTCTCACCACTGCCGCACAATTTACTTCCATATCCCTCTCAAAGAACTCTGCAAGCTACTGAGAATATACCATCCGCACGGCATAGCCTGGCAAGCTGTCCGATGCATATTCAATATGCCAAAACCAGTAATAAAAATGTATATCTTCCCGACCCAAAAGAGCCCTTAATACAGCAGCACGAAGAATGATGAACAAGGAGTACATGATACAATTTCAGGGGCAAATTTGGCCAAAACGAAGGAATAAAATGACTGTTTGTACTTTCAATGCACATACGCTGGCATCTGAAGCATATAGAAGACCTGATGGTGCAAGCGCAAATGATCAAGTATGACATCATTGGTCTGACTGAGATGAGGAGGCATCAATCTCATCATGCTGTTTTTGACACCGGAGAAGAACTCTTCCAAGGAACATGCGACAAAAGAGGCGTCGGTGGCGCCGGTGTCCTTTGTCAACACAAACACGGCCATGAACATTGATTCATTTGAATGCCTAACAAACTGTATCAGATGATTACACTTGAAGAAATGTGGCCCACTGCCAGTTATTTCTATCTTTGTTGTCAACACATGAACATCCACATACAAGGAAGATGAAATTGAGAAATTTTACATGGAACTGGAGGAGTTCTATAAAAAAGATAACACCTTCTACAAGATCATAGTTGGTGATTTTAATGCCAAGATAGGACCGAGAAGATCAACTGAAGAACTACACATTGGGACCCATGGAATAGAATGGAACGAACATGGTGAGAGACTCTCCGAGTCCATCATGTCCACCAAGACCATTCATGGGAACTCACAGTTCCAGAAGGCTGAAGCAAAACGTTGAACATGGGAATCTCCTGGTGGACAGTTCCACAATGAAATTGACCACCTTATCTTCAATCGAAGGTATTGCCTGACTGATGTCGCTGTCGTCCCCAAATTCCAAACAGGATCAGACCACTGTTTCCTTCATGCAAAATTCTACTTCACTCAACGGGGAGAAAAGGCTGCAAAGTTTAAGAAGAGAACTCCCAGAACTACCACCAATTGGGAACTCATTGGCACCATTGCGGCAACATGGGAAGATACCATCCTTGATGACATCGATGAAGAATACTAACGACTGGTTCAGCACCTCCTTGATAGTGTGAAGAATGCCGAGAAATAGAAAGACACAAGGACGCCTGTCTTCAAAAACTCTCGAGCTCATTCGCCAAGGTGGCAAAGCTCAGGTCTTAGGTGACCAAATGCTAACATCCAAGTTTGCAAAGTAGTGCAGAGAAGCGATAAAGGAAGACTTCAAAGAGAGAAGGGCAGAAATACTGGAAAATGCAGCAGAAGCTGCATTTGTAACGCCTGTCTGTCCTTCGCCAAATATAAGACCAAGATGACTGCCCTCCATTGCCCTGATGGATCTATTGCATCTTCCAGAAAGGCAATGGAGAAAATTATCCATGACTTCTACTCAGATCTCTTTGATAGCCAAATCCACCTGCCCACATACCAAATTCCGCAGGACGGATAAGTTGTTCCCAATGTTCTCCCTTCCGAAATCCGACATGCCATTTCGTCGGTAAAGAAAGGAACAGCACCAGGCCCAGACAAAGTCCGACCCGAACACCTGAAGAATCTGCCATCAGTACTCATCAATACACTGGCTCGGCTCTTCACACGCTACCTGTCTGAATGCAAGGTGCCCTACCAATGGAAAACCAGCAGGACAGTTCTACTGTTCAAGAAGGGAAACATCTATGACATTGGCAACTGTCGCCCCATCTGCCTGTTGTCTGTCATCTACAAGCTGTTCACTCGAGTCATCTTGAACAGGATTTGCAGAACATTAGATGAAGGACAACCATGCAATCAAGCTGGCTTCCAAAACAGGATTCAGCACAATCGACCATATCCACACATTAACCACACTAATTGAGATTTTTTAGGGAGTTTGAGATGCTGCTCTGTCTCACATTCATTGATTTAAAGAAAGTCTTTGATTCTGTGGAGTCTAAAGTGGTTATCGAAGCCCTAGCCAAACAGAGTGTTCAAACCCAATACATCAAGATCCTTCATGATCTCTATTAAGGATTCACCACCAGGATCTCACCATTCTACAAGGAAGTGATCATTGATGTCAAAAGAGGGATTCGGCAGGGTATTACCATTTCACCAAAACTCTTCAGCTCCACCCTCGAGAACATCATGCGACAATTAGAGTGGGAAGGTATGGGAGTGAAGACAGATGGTCGGGAACTATACCACCTTTGCTTCGCTGATGACATCGCTCTAATAACACCAAATATTAGCCAAGCGGCACAAATACTGGCTGACTTTCACCGAGAATGTGGAAAGATAGGTCTACAGCTGACTCTCTACAAAACTGTTTATGAAAAAAGAACTAGTTCCAGAGGCCCCATTCACTCTCAATGGAACAAACATCTCTGAATGCAGCAGTTTTGTGTACCTAGGTTGATAAGTCAACATGATCACGATCTAAAACCTGAGTTGCGCAGGAGGAAGAGAGCAGCATGTATTGCCTTCAAAAGCATCGAAGAAATAGCTAAAAAGACAAAGAACCTCTGGCTCCGGGCACAACTCGACTCCACTGTTCTCCCTGCATTAACATACGCCTCAGAGATGTGGGCCCTGCGAAAGCAGGATGAGAGAGCTATTTAGTTCTCCCAAGAGGAATCGAAAGAGCTGTGCTTGGAATATCACGCCTCAAGTGAGAGAAGGAATCTGGATTCTGATCTCCGTTGCTGTTCCAGAGTGGGGACGCTGCCTCATTTGTCAAGGCATCAAAAATCAGATGGGCTGGACATGTAATGTGATTTGGAGATGAGTGCTGGACTAGATCCGTTAACGACTGGATCTGATGGGATATCAAAAGATCACGTGGCCGCCCACCTACAAGATGGGTAGACTTCTCCTTAAAGGCCCTGAACGAATGGTTTGAGGCTCTTCGTTTTCCTGAAACACCAGATACCATTGAGCTACACTGGCATGTGATAGAGACAAATGGAGATGTTACTGGTGCCCGCTCGAGGAAATTGATGAACAACGGGATGTCTAGTGATCTAGTGAATATAATGGTTTGAGACTCTTTATGTTCCTGCAATTAGCAGATGCCCTTGGGCTCTTAGCATGAGCAGGACATATGAAGATATTACTGGTGCCTGCTCGAGCAAATAAATGATGAATGGGAAGATAGTGATAGTGATTGAACCTCACATCCTATTTATTTTTTATTATACCACAGTAAGATATACAATTACACAACTCTGCATGATTGGGTTTCAGTCCTTCAGTGTCCCAGCACCCATCCCTCCACCAGTGTACATTTCCCACCACCTTGTCCCCCTGATTCCCTCCTCCCCAGTCTTCCTCTATGTTAGGCACTTTGCCTCTTCTGTCTCTCTCTCTCTCTCTCTCTCTCTCTCTCTCTCTCTCTCTCTCTCTCTCGCTCTCTCTCTTTCTGCCTGTGTCTGTACTTTGTGGTTTGTAATACAGACTCTAAGGGTTATCTTGTAAATCCCTTTATCTCCTTTCAATGCTTAGCTCTAGTCTAGAATAACCAATTATTATTATTACCAAACTTGACCCTTCTCTATCTTTTCTACCCTATGCCCTATACACACGTGGTAGATTCTCACCATCACAAGTCCTCCTGGCCCTTGTTTTGCCTGACCTTGGATATTATTCTCTTGATATTTTTTTATTATCCTGCAAATGAATACATTCATTCTATTTCTGTCCTATTATTTCTGACTAATTTCAGTCAGCATGATCCTCTCCATGTCTATTCATTAATAGGCAAAATTAATGACTATTTTTTCATAAGATTAGCCTAGTATTCTATTGCATATATGTGCTATAATTTATCTAGAATCTGTTGCCAGGTTATATCATATTCTTGCTCTGTGAATAGTGTTGTGGTGAATATAGCATTGCAGATGGTGTTTCTTCTGTGTGTTTTGGGCTCTCGGGTATATTCCTAGGAGTGGTATTGCTGGGTCAAATGGGAGCTCAATTAATAGGTTTTGGAGTAAACTCAATTTCTTATCTTTGCAGTATATATGAATTTCAAGAAAATGTGATCTATTTCTTGTCTTCTTTAAACATTGGTTCAAATTTCATCCTTGCAAATATAACCATTCTGCTATTTACAATTTTAAATGATTCCATCAATACTAACTCTCCCCTGCCCGATTTTCTCAATAACAATTTCAACTTCTAATAGGGTATGTTTTATTCCTTTTTATTTAAATTATCTGTATCTCACCCATTGGTTTGTTATATGAAGACTGGGACCATTGTACTGTTTTCTATTCATTGATATATTTTCAGTGGTAAAAGTACCTGACTTAAATACCTTTTATTATCATTATAAGTTTTATGTATTATAGTTCATCCTTTTTATATGTTTTAAGTTTTATGTATTATAGTTTTCAACATCAGGATTCCACAGCTCATCAGAGCTCCACCCAAGAGAAAAGCTGACCTTAAGCCCCGCTGGTCAGAGTCCTACCCCACAGCAAAGTCTATTTCAAGCCCAGTATGCCTGATCCAGAGACTCAGTTACACAGAACAGATGACTCTCCCTGTGCTGAGCTAATCATGAGGTGGCCATGAGAGAAGGTGGGTTCTAATCCTGACTCACCATACTAATAGAGTCTCACAAGAAAACAGAAGAACCCCCACACCATGAGAGCAGTCATTTTCAACATCTGGACTCCACAGCTCATCAGAGCTCCACCCAAGTGAAAAGTTGATCTCTCCCAGGTCCATCAGTAAGTGCACGAGATGAGAGCCTACTACTGAGAGTATACTACCAACACGGCAGAGCCTGGCAAGCTACCTGTGTTTTATTTGATATGCCAAGAACCAGTAGCAATTATAGACCTCATTCCCATGACCTGAACAAATGATTTGAGGTTCTTTGTGTTCCTGAAGCGAGAAGATGCCCTTGGGCTTCACTGGCACTTGGCAGGATGTATGGCGATGTTACTGGTACCTACTCAAGCAAATTGATGAACGATAGGAAGACAAATGATACAAGTGAAGATGTGATGTATTATATTCAGGTAGTTAAATAATGTTAAGGTTCATTGTATCAATATATAAAATTACTACAACCACCATGACATAAGTATCAGCAACCCTCAGTTGTTGTCCCTGAGTCCCCTCAAGCCTAGTTTTATTCCCCCTTCCCACACCATACAATTTGGTCACCTTCTTAAGATGCCTGATTAAATAACATAGGACATTTTTATTCTAATATAATTTTCTACCAGTAAATGGTGAAACCCAATGGAATCCTCGAATTATTTGGTAGCAAAATTCTGAAATGTCTTAAGTTTCTCCCCCTACAGTATCAGATATGGCCTCAGAATATTGTAGGACAGGAAGACCCAGGTGCTAAGAAACCAGTGTCTTTTCAAAGCATATCTCAAATGTCAAGAGTTGAGAAATAAAAGATCAGAAGAAACTTTTCTGGAAAACATCTCTGCTATAAGGACAAGGGTCACAAATGGCAAGTTCTTTTGCTCATTTTTCTGATAATTATATCCCTTTACAGACTTCTGTACTGGTGTGGGTTGTAACAGTGTTAAAAAGATCTGAATTTGTGAGGCGTGGTACAGAGTTACACATTCTTTATTCTTTTCCTTAGGAGATCAATTTTGAAGTGAATTGATCTACAAAAAAACAGTGAGATCTGAAGATTCTGAAATTGATTGACCACTGTGAATTCCTCAAATTGTGCTAGAATCTCAAGTGGAGAAAAGGTCACAATAGGCATTAATTTGTCTATAGCAGACTATACCTCAGTATAGTTTCCTGATAGGATACCAAATAACTATAGTGTTTTACAAAGACTAATGAAAATAACCTCCCATTTATTAGGACATTTGCTTAAATTTAAATGCCCTTTTTAGGATATAAACTGCTGCTTTCTTTCATGAAGTAAAATATTCAGAAAGTTATTAAATATAAAAAAATCATTTATAAAAATTCTTATAAATGTGCTATTTGTTAAAGTATAGAGATGTTTTAAAATGGATTATTAGGGGCTGGAGTGATAGACAGCACAGCAGGTAAGGCATTTGCCTTGCAAGTGGCTGACCTGGGTTCAATCCCAGTCATCCCATATGGTCCCCTGAGCTCTGCCAGGAGTAAATCCTAAGTAAAGAGCCAGGAGTAACCCCTGAGCATTGCCAAAAGTGACCAAAAAAGCAAAAAATAAAAGATTATTAAATTCAGAATAAGCTAAATGTGAATTCAATCAACAAAGAATTATACAAGAATAATTTAATATTTTTACTTTTTATAGCTTATTTTTTCATTAAGAATTAAAAGTAAATAATTTGGAGAGCTCTCACTTCACCGTTTTACAACTTTATATTTGAACAAATCTTACAATATTTTATTTCTATTTAAAAATATTGTGAAGAATTATTTTCAGTGAAGTTTCAGTTTTATCCATCTCTATATTTTACCTAATTTACATTATATGCCAAAATAAACTTTAAAAATCATTTCCAAATACTGAACTCAGAAAAAAAATGAACATCCCAAATGTTAATGACAGAAATATATACTGTAGTAGGTTAAAGGTTTAAAGTAAATATAATTTTATACTAACTTCTCTAGAAGATGTACTAACAATGCCCCAGCATTTTACAAAGTACAGGGACATTTTTTTTACATTTGTTAGATGGGAAGAGATAAGCAAATGTTGCAAGTCTGTCAAATAGACACATACACACACACACACACACACACACACACATATATATATATTCATGTCTATTAACAAATTAGCATATAGTTGCTTAACATATAGGTTATGCTGAATAGAGCGATGTGTGAAACCCATCACACCAATGTGGTTAACATTCATAAGAACAAAGAACAAATAATATAAAGGTATACAAATTTCTTTTTCATTATATCTTGTTTGAGAATGCTGCATATAGATACTTACTTAGCTTAACTAAATATCAAATATATGCCTTATTTCATATAGCACACACACAAACAAGCACACACACATCTAAATCACTTGATCACTTGACATATTATTCGGGCGTTTTGCTTGAGTGGGCACCAGTAATATTTCCATTTGACCCTATCATGTGCCACTGTAGCCCAATGGCATCTGGCTGCGTCAGGAATACAAAGAGCCTCAAACCGTTCATTCAGGGTCTTGACAAAGAATTCTGACCATCTTATAGTTGGGCGGCCACGTGATCTTTTGACATCCCGTGGGATCCAGTCGGTAATGGCTCTAGTCCAGCGGTTGTCTCCAAATCGCATTACATGTCCATCCCATCTGATTTTCAATGCATTGGCAAAGGAGACAGCACACATCATCTTCAATTGACAGTTTTGCCTGATTGATGTTGCTGTCGTCCCAAAATCCAAACAGGATCGGACCACCGTCTCCTTCCTACAAAATTCTACTTCATGCAACGGGGAGAAAAGGCTGCAAAGTTTAAGAAGAGAACTACCAGAACAACCACACATCTAAATATCTGAGTTATTTGAAATACATACTAATGTGTCAAGGTTTTTTTTTTCAGTAAGTTCTTCCAGGCCAAAAAATGTCTTTGCAGCTTATGTAAAATTCATTCACATATTTGTAAACAATGCCTTTAGTTTTAACACTGTATTATATACCTTAGGGCACATACTGTGTTTTGCTTTCAACAGAGTTTTTATTCTCATATTTTTCATTTGAGGGACAGAATTACAATATATTTTTTCTAAAGAATGTTGATAGTCTAACATTATATGAAGACAGATATTAATTTAACAAAATTGAAGTGGAAATTTTAGTTAGGAAAGTATTTTAACATTGTCACAAAGAGAATCCATCCAATTTAGGATAATGTCAGAATTATACTTCTGATCATTTATTTTTAGGCTCTTTCTTAAGAATGATTTTCCGCTTTTGTAATAATAATGCGATTTTTTAATCTCATTGAAACTGACAAATATTGTGATTTGTTGGATGTATTTTTGGCCCTGCAGTTTTGGTGCAAATCTATTCAACAATAACAAGCCAGTTTCATTTATTATAATTAAATTCAGTCATTATTATACCTAACTATATGCTGCCTGAGCCCATGTGCTGCTTGAGCCTAGTGACTGAGCACATGTGGTGCCTAAGCACATGTGTCGCCCCGCATCTCCCCTCTTGAGATGTGTACTCTCTCACTTTCCCTCCTCCTTTCCCTTCCTAAAACCTCCATAATAAAATCTGTTTTACTTCACTGTTTTACTTCACCCACCTGAAGCAGTTTTTCCGAACCGGGACCAGGTATGCTGATCCAGAGACTCACACACACAGGGCAGAGCTGCTATTTGCTCTCCCTGTGCCCAGCTGATCACGAGGCGTTCGGGAGGGATGGTGGGTTCACCCCAGCAGAGCCTCGCAAGAAGCCAGAGGAACCCCCCACACCATGAGGGGCCGCCATTTTCCACATCCGGACTCCCTCTCATCAGAACTCCACCCAGCAGAAGAGTTGATTGCAGCCTGGCAATCAGCCAGACTAGGCCGTGCTGGCTAGGCCGAGCTCTTCATGAATAAATGCTCAAGTCTTGAGGTGACTAGAAGATTATCCCACTTGCGCAGCAAAGCCTGGAAAGCTACCCGTGTCGTATTTGACAAGCCAAATACCAGTAACAATTATGGACCTCATTCCCATGACTTGATGGAATGGTTTGAGGCTCTTTATGTTCTTGGAGTGGGTGATGGTATTGGTGCCCGCTTGAGTAGTCGATGATCTATGGGAAGTTAAGTGATTAAGTGATTAAGTGATTATACCTATGAAGAGAAGAAAAGCTATAACCATGCATATAGTACTTAAGTGAAAAGTGATACATTTGCAGTGATTTAATGACCATTCCTAATAAACTCAGTATAGAAATCTGAGAAAGCCAGGTATTACCATAAAGCATGACTTTATAGAGTTGCTGTCATATAAAGATGTATTAAAACAAAAATGATTTTAAATCTATCTTGTATTTGGAAATATAGTTACTAATAAAAATAGATGCTACATTTATCCCATCACCCTTTCTTCAATGATAAATTGCTGACTAAAATATTGCAAACTTTAGTTACAGAAAAAATGGACAAATATGGGGCTGGAGAGGTAGTACAGCCAATAACATGCTTGCCTCATATATGTTCCACCAGTGTTGGAATCCTTGCAACCAGGATGCTACATGGAGCCCTACAGGTGTGATCCTTGAGTGCAGAGTAAAGAGTAAGTCCAGAGCTAAAAAAGCATGGCCCAAAAATGTAAAGCAAATTTTAAAAGAAAAATATGGAATCAAATATATATCTGTCTTGCAGAACTAGAGATATAAAAATGATGATTTGTATTATTGCTATAAAAGCAAAATATGGCTCCATAACCATATGTGTATATTTTACATTAAAGACTACAAATACTTCAGTGAAAATGCAGTGTTGTATGGGAGCTTATTTTTTATTTTACTGAGAAGCTTCTATAAACTTTATTTTTGTTTTCTTGGGTTTTTTTTTTTGGGGTCAGGCCCGGTAATGCTCAGAGGTTACTCCTGGCTCCGCACTCAGGATTTATTCCTGGCAGTGCTTGGGGTACCATATGGGATGTCAAGAAATAGAACCAGGTCTTCTGCGTGTAAGGCAAACAACCTACCTCCTGCCCCTTTTCCGTAAGTTTTGAGCCAGACAACTTTCCCATCATCAAATTATTTTCAGTATTTTTAACATGTGCCAATCTCACTGGTATGAGATGATTTCTCATTGTCTTGCTTTGGATTTTTCAAATAACAAGTAAAGATGAGTACCATCTTGGTACTCGGTCATCGGTCTGTCTTAATTAGAGAAGATTGTAGTCATGGGAAACAATGCAATCCACTGCATCTGCAAGGAATGATAGAATCTTGCAATTTTCTCAAACTTAGATGGAATTGGAGGATATAATGATTGGATGATATCATGCTAAGTGATGTCAGTAGAAGAACAAACAGAGGTTTTACTGAAATGTCCTGCATAGAATAATGGGATAATGAAATGGAAGATTATAAAATGGTGGTACTAGCTCATCATTGATCACAGAATATAAGGAGAAGAAAAAGGAAGGAAAAAAATCTGGGGGTAGGGGTGAGGAATAAAAGAAGCATATGAAATAATGAGGGGCAGTGAAAAGGGCCTCTTGGTTACACTGGTGGTTTAGAGGGGGTGGTATATCTGTGAGTCCAAACCATGGTGCCAGTAGGACTGAAATAATGAAATCTAAACTAAAACACCAAACCTAAAAAGTGTGACTGTTAAGGAGGAAGACTGTGGGTGGCGGGCAGTAATCTGGAGGCACTGATGGAGGGTCGTTGATGCTGGTGGTGGGACTGACTGAAGCTCAACAATTGTGCCTAAATTTCAACTATAAATATCTTCGCAAATAATGGTGCATTAATAAAAATATGAATACAATTTTTACTATGATAAAAATTCCCTTACATTGATAAAGTGTTTGTAGTAATGCACATTTTTTTAGTAATGCACATTTTTAATATTAGGAGATGAGAAGTAGCCTTAGTATTTTACTATATTTCCAGCATATACAAATTTCAAAAGATTTCCATGCATGTAGAATGCATCAAGTAATTAGAAATAGAGATAATTGACTATGGTATGCAAAATAATGCATAGCAATTTTATAATCAGTTTCTTTTCATTATAACCATATGAAAAGCCATTTAGCATCACTATTAAATATGTGCTCTTATTGATATGAATATATCTCCTAATTGTCATTTTTCCTACTGCTCAATCATTTATTTTTTTACATTATTTCTACACTCATACAGGAAGAGAAAATTTCAGCTAAGATAATTTTATCAAGATAAGGAATATCTTTCAGTTTATAGTTATGGGGAAAAACTCATGTGGTCAAATGCATAAAGTAAAAATATTTTACCTTTTGCATTTTTATAAACTAAGCTGCAGTAAAATTATGAAGGGGAGTCATAATCTATGTGTCAAATGTATGATAATGTATGTTAGAATTAGAATGTCTTTCAAAAATATAAATACCACAATGTTTGTTAAAACTAACAATAAATCAGTTATGTTCTAACAAGGAAGAAAGATGTTTTATGTTAGCCTTGTAAGAAGTCTTATGTTTGACTTGTAAGAAAACCCAATTATTAATAATTTGTGGGGCTGGAGCGATAGCCCAGCAGGTAGGGCGTTTGCCTTGCACGCGCCGGCTCAAGTCAGTCCAGGTTCGATCCCGGCATCCCATATGGTCCCTCGAGCACCGCCAGGAGTAATTCCTGAGTGCAGAGCCAGGAGGAACCCCTGAGCATTGCCGGGTGTGACCCAAAAAAACAACAACAATAATAATAATAATGTGTGTAACTATGTATTTCACAGTGATTCTACTTTAAAAATTAAAAATAAAGGAAATTTTCAATTTATGATTTTATTTTTGCCTTATGCTTATTAATTTTTTATATCATTACATTTTAGATAAATGTAAATATATTTGAATTTCTATTTAATTTTCAGACATTCTTATTTTCACTCTTTATTAATTTAATTGGTCAAAAGTAAAATTCTTTGTAAAGTCATATAAATGAAGGCATGAACGAGCTAAAACCTGAGCTGCACAGGAGGAAGAGAGCTGCTTGGAATGCCTTCAAAGGCATCGAAGAAATAGCTAAAAGGACAAAGAACCTCTGGCTCCGGGCACATCTCTTCAACTCCACTGTTCTCCCTGCATTAACATACGCCTCAGAGACC
Organism: Cryptotis parvus; assembly: GCA_021461705.1. NCBI lineage: Eukaryota > Metazoa > Chordata > Mammalia > Eulipotyphla > Soricidae > Cryptotis > Cryptotis parvus. The sequence goes on from JAJIBD010024135.1 coordinate 61,954, forward strand.
TGGGCCCTACAAAAGCAGGATGAGAATGCTATTCGGGTCTCCGAGAGAGGAATCAAAAGAGCTATGCTTGGAATATCATGCCTCACTCAAGTGAGAGAAGGAATTCGAGTTCTGATCTCTGTCGCTATTCCAGAATCAGGGACGCTGTCTCGTTTGCCAAGGCATCGAAAATCAGATGGGCTGGACATGTAATGCGATTTGGAGACAACCGCTGGACTAGAGCCATTACCGACTGGATCCCACAGGATGTCAAAAGATCACGTGGCCACCCACCTACAAGATGGTCAGACTTCCTTGTCAAGACCCTGAAGGAACGGTTTGAGGCTCTTCATATTCCTGAATCAACCAGATGCCATTGGGCTACATTGGCACGTGATAGGGTCCAATGGAAATGTTATTGGCGCCCGCCGAGCAAATCGATGAATAACGGTATTCAAGTGATCAAGTGATAAATGAAGGAGAGATAGTGCAGGAATTAATCCTTACCATACTACAAAATTTTAAAAAAAGGGAAAATGATTAAGTCGATGACAAAACTACACTTACTCTTGGCTCAGGGATCATGGCTGGTGGTCATCGTCAGGAAGCATACACAATGCTAGGGATCAAACAGGTCAACTGTATGCAGGAAAAGCATATTAAGTGCTGTAGTATCTCTCTAGCTCCGCTGGTTTATTTTGAACTGATTTAACAATCAATTAAATTTCTAGGATACACTATTTTTTTATTGCTGTCAAATTTTATTTAAAAAAAGTTTAAACTTATTCTATGTAAGATTCTCACCAAGCAGAGAAAGATATGACCTTTTAGTAATTATAGCTTAAATTTAAGTATTTGTGCAAGGAATGGAACAGAATGTTAAAAAATTCTCCCTTGTAGTTAATGAGCTGCTGTATCATGCTTATAAAAATAAAAACAGTAAAAACAGTAATGGAGATCAACAAAAGATAATAAGCTAACAATTAAATTAGCAAATAATCACTATCAAATTCACAAAATAATGTACTGATATGTTATAAAACTATATACAGGCTAAAACTATAGTTCAGCACATAGGATGTTTTTGCCTTGCATGCAGTTATCAGGATTCAATCCTCATCACCTCTTATGGTCCCCAGGGCACCGCCAAGAGTAATTCCTGAATGCACAGCCAGGAGTAAGTCCTGTGCACTAATAGGTACTGGCCCCAAGTGTTTTAAGTATATGCAGAATGAAGATCTAGTAAACTATTGAAATACAGAGGTCACCTATTTTCTTTTTGGAATAACAGAGAAAAGAAACATATAAAGGGAAACTTGGAACTTAACTTACACATAAAACTCTCTAGTGATGGACAAAATTGTTCCAAACAGTTCTACTACCTTATTCTTTATTAATTACAAATTTTAAAAAGGAGCTGTTAACTTTGTTTCACACACTGATATTACTAAAGATGCAAATGAACAAAACAGACAAATATATGTTGCGATTCAGCTTCTAAAACAGCAGATTGTGGGGTCCTAATCAAGTGCAATTTTGAACTAGAATCTAAAGCGACAATTTAAGATATAATTTAAGGGAAGAGCACACAATTTAGTATTTTTTTTCATCAAATCAACTCTGAAAAAATTTCATATTTCATGTTAGATTTTAAATGATGAATTAAAAACTTGCTTACAGGAGTTTTAACAGCTTAGCAGATTTCATAAGATTTCAGTGTAACATATTTAAGCAATATTAAAAAGGTATTTACATTTTTTATAATATTGTTCATATTAAAATTAGGGCTGGAGTGATAACACAGAGGGTAGGGCGTTTGCCTTGAACGCAGCCAACTGGGTTCAATTCCCAGCATTCCATTTGGTCCCCGAACACCACAGGGAGTAATTAATGAATGCAGAGCCAAGAGTAACCCCCTGAGCTTTGCCTGTGTGACAAAAAAAAAGAAAGAAAAATAAATAAATAAATAAAATTATTCCCTTGTATCGTTTAATGTAAAATTGAATCTCTAGATGTCTTGACTTTTGAAAAATACTCCATGCATTAGATTTACATAGGGGCCGGAGCGATAGCCCAGCGGGTAGGGCGTTTGCCTTGCTCTCGGCCGCCCCATGCCGGCCGGGTTGTATCTCCAGCATCCCACATGGTCCCCCGAGCACCGCCAGGAGTGATTCCTGAGTGCAGAACCAGGAGAAACCCCTGAGCATTGCCGGGTGTGATCCAAAAAAGCAAAGAAAAAAAAATAAGATTTGCATAGCTTTTCTGTAATTAAGTTATAAAATCTCTTTATTTTAGAAATTTGATATACATTGTCAATTTTTATTAAACCATTCTTTGACTATAAATTGTAAATATGTAATAAATGTATCAAGGGAGAGTATAAAATGATAAAAGCGCCCTCTGTTTAGGGAAACATTTTCAGTAACTGGAAAATAAAGTTATATAGCAGTTTTAGTCTCAAATATTATAACTAGAAAAATTGATTCTGTAAACATTTTATCTGGTAAGCACAGCCTTTATAAGGCATCAATAGTCCTAAATTGTAGACGATTGAAGGGAAATAGTCTTAGCTGACAAAGGTAACCTTTTTTTTAATTCTTTTGTGCAAACACTTTAATTTCTCAGGCAACGTTTTCAAAGTAAAATGGAGAAGTGTCTTTAGTCTATATATGAAATTACATATCTGTGTAACAGTTCTTTTAAAACCTATGATTATAGATCCTATATAATTTGGAGAAACCTAGGAGGTCATTAGTTAAGAACACTTGATTAATGGTTCTGTTATTCAGAGAAAAATATATGTAGGTCACTTATAAGAATTTGATTTCATTCTAGGTAAATTGATTATATGTAATTTTGGGAAAACACTGGTGATAGCATTAACAAAGGTAAATAAATGGCTGCCCTCATATTAAAAGTCTTATCAAGGAATATTAATAATTGTGATAAGCATTTCATATCAGAAAAATTAATTTTCTTGACAAATTCCAGATAAAACATTGACTACTTCATAGTCTGCATACCAATATTTCAGGCTTTCAACTGACTTGTCTACAATTGACAGATATAATTTTGATTAACATTTCATTTCAGTCTCTCTGTCAGAAATGAAAGCCAGTATAAATTTCACAAGACTATCACATAAACAAATTGAAGTAATCTGAGGATGTTAGTACAGATCTCGAGGTATTATCACCTTGTACCTTAATATCATCTAGAAGCTTCATATCCTTGAATGTTGCCAAAGTATCATTTTCTGGTTAATAAAACCATCTCTCAAAGAAAATTTTACATTCACCTCTGTGTTGGAGAGAAATTCTGTTTTCGCAAAAGGTAGCTTCAAATAGGTTCATTTTTAGTGACATTTTACTGATTCTAAATTTTTCTGAAATCACTTTTCGGAATGGAATAATGATTTTCTTGTTTTGTGGACACAAAGCATTTCAGATCCATGCTAACATATTGTTCCACATATGATTGAGATGATAATAAGATTGAGATAATATATATGTATATATATGCATATACATATACCAAAAGTATATATATATATATATATATATATATATATATATACACACATATATATGGTCTCTATTTTTGGTGTTCATTGCCCTTATTTTTTCCATTCTGGTCTTCATATATAGTGTCCTATTTTTGTGAAACTTATTTTCTTTTCTAATATTCAAAATTAATTCTGGAGAATCATTCACTAATGTTCTTTAGACCACAACTGAAATATCTTATCACAAAGCCATTTCCTAATCTATGTGTAGTTTATTCCTTCTATTAAATCTTATCTTTGTGATCTATATTTTATAACTTTCTGTAGAAGTGAACATGAGAAAATGCCAAATTACTTGTTCTACTCCTAATACAAGCTTCTTTCAAATTCTGGATCCAAACTCATCCGATGGTTATGATAGTCATTGATGTCATTAATGAAACTCCAGATGCACTTATTGCTAGGAGTTCCTCCTCACATCGACTGCCTTATAAGTATATTTTTCATTTTATATTGCTGCAATAAACCAAGACGTGCACATTTTTATAGACTTAGTGTCTTAATTATAATATATAATATATATACATATATACATATATATATATACATATGTATGGAACAGGCATGTTAAATATCTTTGTAAATTTATATATATTTTTAGAAACTACATATAGATTTCCAATAATAAATATAACAATCAAATTTCTATCAACACCATATGAGAACCTTTTCTCCATGTCTTCTGCCACTGTTGCCTGTATTTTTACAAGTTTAAAATAATATTATCCATTCTAAAAGAAGCAAAGTGTTATTGTTTGCATTTTATAATTAGGAGTACTAAATTTATGTGTGTAGTTGTATGTTTGTGTGTAGTCGTATGTTTTGTGTAGTTGTTTGCATTTGTATGTATATGCACACTAAACCTTTGGTGAAGCAATTTATTGTATTTTTTAGTGACTGTAGCTAGAGAAATTAGACAAGAAAAATAAGACATACAAATATAAAAAAAGTTCTGCTTATTTGCATATCATATGATTATATGTATATATAAAATGCAACGAACAAATATATTAGAAATGATTAGTGATTGCACTGTAATAAATATGTAAAATTAATTTCATCTTATGCATATTTATTAAAATTGTATAAAAGACAAAATAAAATTTTGCATTAATAAAATAAATATTAATTAATAAAAGATACATCTGTAAATGCAAGAACTCAGAGTCTACCTACTACCAAGAGTATCCTACCCAGGCAGCAGAATCTGGGAAGCTACCAGTGTCATATCTGAGAGGCCCAGAACAGTAACGATAATAGACCTTATTCCAAAGACCTCAACTAATGGTTTAAGGCTCTTCGTGTTCCTGGATTGAGCAGATGTCATTGGGCTACACTAGCACACAAGAGGGATGAATGGAGACTTTACTGGTGCCTGCTCAGCAAATTGAAAATAGACGGGATGACAAGTGATACATGACAAGTTATGCAAGAGATATTGGCTCAATAAATTATAAATTAATAAATGATTAACTAATAATAGATTATTAACGGATTATTACATTTAGGCTCAGATAAAAGGTCCAAATAGGATATAGTTAAGTAATAAAAGTAGTGTAATTTTGTTCTTAAGTTATATATTTTGTTCTCAAATAAAAATTTATACATTTTTAAAAAGCTTGTATATTTTGAGGGTGAGTTCAACTAAATAATTTGAGTTTTCAAAGTCAGTGTAAGTTTGGGTACAATTTCAAACCACCTCAAAATTGATCTATTCTAAAAAATAAGTTTAAATATACAGCAGGTTATTATGTTAATCAACAAATAAAAAACTAGTGTTTTTCATGGATGGCAGGAAACAGATGGGATACACTTTTGTTGGGACATATAGCTACATAGGATTATTGTTTTAAAATTTTACTCTGATCACTTCTATTTCTACATAACAGTCCTGATATCATTTAACATTTCTGAAATGTTTGTTCTCAGATGACAAATTTTCACTCACACTCAATTTATTCCATGTTGTCACTAAGCCCAATGATAATTTTTCAACAAATACAAATTATATTAATGTTATGATAATGATCTTGGATAAATTAAATTTTGTGCTCTTCTTCCCATGCTTTTCACTTTATACATTTGATAAAGAGTAATACCAATGATCAAATATCTCTACAATGATACCAAAATGAATTGTTTAATCAAGAATATTTTCCATTATTTTCCAAAATACTATAAATTGCAATATGACATATTATGTACTAGGGATGTGTATTTTGGTATTATTAATTTTAATTACATATAAACACGGTTTTGTCTATGCTATCAACCCGTTTTTTCCATCAGACCCCCCCACACTTACCAATATAAATGTCACAGGAAGAATAACGCAAGGCAATTAGTGTCAAAGCAAAATGGATTTATTTCTAACTGGGTTCTTGGATCTTGTATAAAATACTTGCATACAAAATACCTGACACATAAATGTGCTCTTTTTAAGAACTTTAAGAAGGCAGTTCGAGAACTAGGTTTTCTAGGTTTCCGAACCGCAGTCTGGTTCCTTGTTGGTTCCCTTATACAGTCATTTCCTCGGTGTCAGTCTAAAGCTCTTTATGTCTCTCAAATCCAGACTTTCCTTCTTGTCTTTTGCTTATGGTATATCATCTGTTACAGGGCCATCTTGTGCTACCTCACAGCCTATAACCCAACAACACTTTGATCCTTTGACTTTCTGATTTTTTTCTGGCCACAGGTGTATGGGTAAGAACTGTTGCCTTCCAGTCATCTTTCGCCAGATGAGGGGTCTGAGAAATGGCCCTCTGTCTGGGTGGGAACATGGAGCCAAAAGGTAGCTGCTGTCTCTTTGATATCAAAATGCCAGTTAGCTGTTGATGGTTCCTTTCTATAGTTTATTATTTCCCACTCATAGTTATTTCATTGTCTATTTTGACTGGCTAACTTTTTCTTTTTCTTTTTTTTTTTTTTTTTTTTGCTTTTTGGGTCACACCCAGCAAAGCTCAGGGGTTTCTCCTGGCTCTGCACTCAGGGATTACTCTTGGCGGTGCTCGGGGACCATATGGGATGTCAGGGATCGAACCCGGGCCGGCACAGGCCGGCCGCATGCAAGGCAAACGCCCTACCCGCTGGGCTATCGCTCCGGCCCGTGGCTAACTTTTCCATGGCAGGAAAAAAACATCAGATTAACAAGATTTTCTATAGCTCCTCCCTCCAATTGCATCACAACAGCTAGTTTCTCTAAAATTTGATTCAACATATTTCAGTCAAAATGCCTATAGTAATGTGTTTTGTACTTTGCATACAGATGCAAGCTAACATGAGATTCATTTGTTATTTTATCATTGTCATTTTGGAACATAAATTAAAGAAATAGCATCAGTGTTAGCTCCAAAAAGAATACTTTCTTCATATTAAAAGTCAACAAATTATTGTAAACATCATGACTGAATTGATTGGCAGTGGTCATTTTGGCAGCTAGGTTACTGATAGAGTTAAAGTGTTTCTTTATATTAGTGAGCACGATGTGATTGATTCAAGAAACAACTGTGAAATTTTGATATCCATCAGACAAATCTGAGGCAGTTATTTTTCCTGTTTCCATGTGCTTTGAAGAATTTGATAATGAATATACCATCCTATATGACTTGTTCTCTTCTGTACTGAGAACATTTAATATGCACTCATGATAGTATGATAATCAAGAATAGTCATTATATAAAGACTGAAACAATAAAACTGATGTTATATTAATATCCCACTTTTCATTGTAATTCAACTGTCTTTTGAGTAAATTACCTGGATGTTTTACAGTTTGATCAATGATATCACACGTGTGTGTGTGTGTGTGTGTGTGTGTGTGTTTGTGGTGTATATGGGACATCACCTGCTATGCTCAGGGTTTACTCCTGACTGTATTCAGGAATCACTCCGGGCAAAGTTCAGGTGACCATACGACTTGTAAGGGAATCAAACCTGGGCAAGTCATATGTAAGATAAATGCCCTACCCACTATTATTTCACTGTGGCACCCAACGGAGAATATTATCAATAACTTCTACTCAGATCTCTTTGATAGCAACATCCACCAGCCCACATACCAAATTCTGCAGAATGGATATGTTGTTCCAAACATTTTCCCTTCTGAAATCCGACATGCCATTTTGTCAGTGAAGAAGGGAACAGCACCCGCCCTGACAAGGTCAGACCTGAACACTTGAAGAATCTGCCTTCAGTACTCATTAATACACTGACTCGGCTCTTCACATGCTACCTGTCTGTATGCAAGGTGCCCTCCCATTAGAAAACCAGCAAGACAGTTCTACTGTTCTAGAAGGGAGACATCCACGACATTGGCAACTATAGCCCCATCTGCCTGTTGCCTGTCATCTACAAGCTGTTCACTCGAGTAGTCCTGAACAGGATTGGTAGAACAATAGATGAAGGGCAACCATGTGAGCAAGCTAGCTTCCGAAAAGTATTCAGCACAATCGAAAATCTCCACATGGTAACCAAGCTCATTGAGGTTTGTAGGGAGTTGAAGATGCTGCGGTGTATCACATTCACTGATTTAAAACAAGCTTTTGACAATCCTGAAATTTGTATGGAGCGATAAACCCCCCAAGGATAGCTAAAGCAATCCTCGGGAAAAAGAAGATGGGAGGCATCACCTTACCCAACTTCAAACTGTACTACAAGGCAGTAGTAATTAAAACAGCATGGTATTGGAATAAAAACAGACCCGTGGACCTATGGATTAGAATTGAGTATCCTGACACCCAACCTCAAACGCATGATCATTTAATCTTTGATAAAGGTACAACGAGTTTAAAATGGAGTAAGGAAAGCCTCTTCAATAAGTGGTGTTGGGAAAACTGGGCAGCGACATGTAAAAAGAATGAATTTGGACCTGTATCTAACACCATGCACAAAACTCAGATCAAAATGGATTAAAGATCTCAATATCAGACTTGAATCCATAAAGTACATTGAAGAAAATATAGGAAAAACCCTCCATGACATTGAAGCTAAAGGCATCTTCAAAGATGAAACATCACTAACAAAGCAACTAGAAGAAAAGATAAACATATGGGACTACATGAAACTAAAAAGCTTCTGCACCTCAAAAGAAACAGTGACTAAGATACAAAAGCAGTCCACAGAATGGGAAAGAATATTCACCCAATACACATCTGATAAGGGGTTAATATCCAGGATATATCAGGCACTGGTAGAACTTTACAAGAAGAAAACAAACAACCCCATCAAAAAATGGGGAGAAGAAATGAACAGAAACTTCAGCAAGGAAGAAATTCGAATGGCCAAAAAACATATGAAAAAATGCTCATCATCACTAATCATCAGAGAGATGCAAATCAAAACAATAATGAGATACCACTTTACACCACAGAGACTGGCACACATTCAAAAGAACAAGAACAACAAGTGCTGGCGTGGGTGTGGGGAACTGGGACACTCATCCATTGTTGGTGGGAATGCCGGCTGGTACAGCCTTTCTGGAAAAACAATATGGACTTTCCTCCAAAGACTAGAAATTGAACTCCCAATTGACCCAGCGATACCACTCCTGGGAATCTACTCTGGGAAGCCAAAAATACGCAGCGGAAACACCATCCCTACTTTTATGTTCATAACAGCATTATTCACAATAGCCAGAATCTGGAAGCAACCAGAGTGCCCGAAAATCGATGACTGGATAAAAAGCTTTGGTACATCTACACAATGGAATACTATGCAGCTGTTAGGAAAAATGAAGTTATAAAATTTGCCTACAAATGGATGGGCATGGAGAAGATTATGTTGAGCGAAATTAGCTTAGAAGGAGAGAGACAGTTACAGAATGACTGCATTTATCTGCATAACATAAATATATAGGTACATATTATGATACCAATATCCAAGGTCAAGTGAAACATATATCAGGAGGTCCTGTCAAAGGTGGAAATTATCACAAATGTGTGGGATTCAGAGGCTAGGTAAGACAGAAATGGAACAGTGTGCTGACAATTGTTGAGGGTACTAACGCCAACCTAGAACTGAGCATTAAATAGAAGCAAAAAGATACACATGACAACCCTTTAATGTATGTTCTGTAATTCATAGTCTGGAGGGGAAGGAAAGAGAAAGAGAGAGAAATGGAAAGAAATCAAGAACCTGCCATGGAGCAGGGCTGGGGAGGGGAGGAAACCGGGAAGTTGGTGGTGGGAGATGGGCACTGGTGGCGGGATGGGTGCTGCAACACTGTTTGACCAAAACCCAAATATGAACTTTTTAATTGTATATCTTTGTAATTTTAAAAATAAAAAGAAATTAAAAAAAAATAAAACAAGCTTTTGATTCTGTTGAGACTTGAAGCTGTCATCGAAGCCCTAGCAAAAGAGGGTGTTCCAACTCAATATATCAAGATCCTTCTTGAGCTGTATTATGGATTCCCCACCAGGATCTCACCATTCTACAAGTAAGTGATCATTGATGTAAAAAGGCGGGGGTTTGGCCAGGTGATGCCATTTCACTGAAACTCTTCAGCGCCACAATTGAGAACGTCATGGGAAGGGCATTAAACACTTTTTTTTAATTTTTTTATTTTTAAAATTACAAGATATACAATTAAAAAGTTCATATTTGGGTTTTGGTCAAACAGTGTTGCAGCACCCATCCCGCCACCAGTGCCCATCTCCCACCACCAACGTCCCCGGTTCCCTTCCCCTCCCCCAGCCCTGCTCCATGGCAGGTTCTTGATTTCTTTCCATTTCTCTCTCTTTCTCTTTTCCTTCCCTCCAGACTATGGATTACAGAACATACATTAAAGGGTTGTCATGTGTATCTTTTGCCTCTATTTAATGCTCAGTTCTAGGTTGGCATTAGTACCCTCAACAATTGTCAGCACACTGTTCCATTTTCTGTCTTACCTAGCCTCTGAATCCCACACGTTTGTGATAATTTCCACCTTTGACAGGACCTCCTGATATATGTTTCACTTGACCTTGGATATTGGTATCATAATATGTACCTATATATTTATGTTATGCAGATAAATGCAGTCATTCTGTATCTGTCTCTCTCCTTCTGGCTAATTTCGCTCAACATAATCTTCTCCATGCCCATCCATTTGTAGGCAAATTTTATAACTTCATTTTTCCTAACAGCTGCATAGTATTCCATTGTGTAGATGTACCAAAGCTTTTTATCCAGTCATCGATTTTCGGGCACTCTGGTTGCTTCCAGATTCTGGCTATTGTGAATAATGCTGCTATGAACATAAAAGTAGGGATGGTGTTTCCGCTGCGTATTTTTGGCTTCCCAGAGTAGATTCCCAGGAGTGGTATGGCTGGGTCAAATGGGAGTTCAATTTCTAGTCATTGGAGGAAAGTCCATATTGTTTTCCAGAAAGGCTGTACCAGCCGGCATTCCCACCAACAATGGATGAGTGTCCCCTTTTCCCCACACCCACGCCAGCACTTGTTGTTCTTGTTCTTTTGAATATGTGCCAGTCTCTGTGGTGTAAAATGGTATCTCATTGTTGTTTTGATTTGCATCTCTCTGATGATTAGTGATGATGAGCATTTTTTCATATGTTTTTTGGCCATTCGAATTTCTTTCCTTGCTGAAGTTTCTGTTCATTTCTTCTCCCCATTTTTTGATGGGGTTGTTTGTTTTCTTCTTGTAAAGTTCTACCAGTGCCTGATATATCCTGGATATTAACCCCTTATCAGATGGGTATTGGGTGAATATTCTTCCCATTCTGTGAACTGCTTTTGTATCTTAGTCACTGTTTCTTTTGAGGTGCAGAAGCTTTTTAGTTTCATGTAGTCCCATATGTTTATCTTTTCTTCTAGTTGCTTTGTTAGTGAAGTTTCATCTTTGAAGATGCCTTTAGCTTCAATGTCATGGAGGGTTTTTCCTATATTTTCTTCAATGTACTTTTATGGATTCAAGTCTGATATTGAGATCTTAATCCATTTTGATCTGATTTTTGTGCATGGTGTTAGACACAGGTCCAAATTCATTTTTTACATGTCGCTGCCCAGTTTTCCCAACACCACTTATTGAAGAGGCTTCTCCTTACTCCATTTTAGACTTGTTGCACCTTCATCAAAGATTAAATGATCATGTGTTTGAGGTTGGGTGTCAGGATACCAATTCTATTCCATAGGTCCACGGGTCTGTTTTTATTCCAATACCATGCTGTTTTAATTACTACTGCCTTGTAGTACAGTTTGAAGTTGGGTAAGGTGATGCCTCCCATCTTCTTTTCCCGAGGATTGCTTTAGCTATCCTTGGGGGTTTATCGTTCCATATAAATTTCAGGATTGTTTGGTCAATTTCTTTGAAGAATGTCATGGGTATCCTTTATAGGGATTGCATTGAA